>NQII01000849.1:116898-133849 GCA_002778355.1 Clitarchus hookeri | reverse complement strand
TATTGTCACTTCCAAAAATGTAATATATACTGCTTTTGAAAATAACTCAATTTTATAAACTTCAAAAAAAGCGTAAATATAAATATGTAACGAAATGATAACATATTTTATTCATTATAAAAAAACGTATTATTGCAAGAGACTCGAAACTTTATATCATTTATTTGTATTAACAATTTCACAAAAAATCTATACCTTCCATATATTTTACTTTTTTAACACAAACTATTATAATTTTGTAATTCACTATACACAAAACCATCAAATTTTACATTTTTCATAAATATGTACCAATTTATAAGACATTTTTACTTTGTCAATAATCTCTGTCAAAGTGTAAAGTTTTTTTTTTCATAAAACATGAAGTTAATGAGATTGATATATTTTGGTATTTGCACTGCGTAAAAAAAAAAGAAAAAAAAAGACAATGCTCGCACTACAAAAAAAATTGTGACAACCACGAAATGTTTTGTTAGTATCCACATTACCAAATAATTTTTTTTGGCGAACAAAATTATTTACTTGTCCCCGATAAACTTTTGTGGTGAGTAAAAAAAATTATTTTGTCAAGAATAAAGCGCATTTTGATCATTCAAAAAGAATACTCATATTCACACACAGGTAAAAACAGTAAATAGNATTGTCAAGAATAAAGCGCATTTTGATCATTCAAAAAGAATACTCATATTCACACACAGGTAAAAACAGTAAATAGACTGCTAAAACGTTTGTGTACGAAGAACAACGTGTAGTGAATGGCCAGATTTCGAGAATTCACCGTATGTGCCTATGCCGTGAGTTGATTTTTTTTATAAGTGATCAATTATGTTTTGTTAGTAATGATTTAGTGAATGTTTATAAAATTGTCTCTTTTCTGCTGTCCATTCCCGCCACTTCAGCATTTACAGAGACAGTTTTTTCTCTGATGAATGCTAAGTGGCGGGACGAACGAAACCGAGCGTCCTTAAACTTATAAAAAATGAATTATTTATATATTTAAATATGAACATATATTGTAAAGACGCCGTGAAAACGTTCTTTGACAATAAATATTTGTTAGATGTTGCCAGAAGCAACAAAATATATATATGGAAAAAAAAATAGTAGGTTAAATAAATAATACTCTATTTTAAGATGTACATTTTTTTACCTTAGAAAGGAAATATACTCTATTTGCTTAAAAAAAAAGGTGGCAACCCTAAGTATGACAGACAGTCGCACTGATACAATTCTCTAATATTGGAAATATTTAGATAGTTACAACAACCCTAGGCAACATCGCTTTCTCAGTGCAGATAGAGTAAGTCGGTCTCAAATCTTCGCCATTGAGTACAATCACATTTCTCCGTGAAACTTTCACTTAAAAACGGTTGAAAAAAAAAAACAACGCCAGTAACTTTTAAGTTTGTTTTCTTGGAAGCTAGCGTAATAAATGTTCGTCTCATTGCTTCTAAAGTAAACGCACCACAGTTTCTTTGGAACGTATACATAAGATGTATCGTTTCCTACCTCGTCTGGCTACGTAATGGCTTCAAATTGCTGAAGGAATCGACCGAGTGGAGTGAAGATATTCTGGCACTTCTTAACATCTGAGTTTTGGGAACCGACAAGGGTGAAGTGAGGTGATTATGGAGCAGTGCTGGAATGCGTGAGCCGGGGGGGATATCCCCGAGAAAAACTGCTAACCAGTGGCATCGTCGGGTTTACAATTCCCCCGAACGAAAGTCCACGAGCGACCCCGCCGGGAATCGAACCCAGTTCGCCTTGGTGGGAGGCGAGCATCTATACGCCACCACTGTCCACTTTCTCTCACCCGAGATTGGGATATTTGACTGCCGGCCAAAATCGTCACTTAATAAATACCGGCCAAAATTGTCACTTAATAAATACATTGAATGCCGTTACAAGGAGCCACTGAATTTGCCATTCACGGTGTCTTACACATGATCGTCATATATCATATCTCCGGTCTTAAGAAACTTAAATTTTTTATTTCGTTTCTCGTAGGATGCTAGCAGGTTTAAGGTTCCATTAAGCATTTTTTCTGTTATTATCTGCACAACTTCTGTTGCTTGAAAGCTTGTAATGCTGATATTTAAAGTCAGCCAAAACAAACGCAAATGTTTTTTTTTTCCTATATTAAAATAATTGTAATAGGAAGTTTAATTTGTCATAGCTGTAATCCTCAATTCTGCATGAAAATTATTTTAAAATCTTTTACTTCAAAGATTTTTTAATGATTTAGTTTATAGGCGCGTGTTCAGAATGCATCTCGGTTATTATTTATTTCGAGATATAGTAATGGTGGTAGTTTAGTTTCATAAAGTGTATTATTTTAATGAATCTTGTCTTTTATCCAAGAGCCTTGCACTTAGATGAGTTGTTATTTTAGCAAACAAATTTTCATCAGCTTTCGTTTAAACAAAAACCATTCATTCAACAAAGTATTTTTTTCTGGCTTAACTATTTTAATAAGCTAAAAAGTGATTTCGTCAACTAAAGTGACAATGCTATGAAACGAAGAAAATCAGTTTCTTTTGAATTTAATATTGTATTCAACTAACAAAATAATATCTGATAGCAACTAAAAAGGTTTCTTGGTCGTATATATACTAACAAATTTTTGGACGTATGAAAGCGAGTTCTTTGGAAATTAGCAATCAATTTTCTTAACGCTAGCGGCTAGATATTGTGCGTTAACAAAACTTTGTTTAGTAGAACATAAGACATGCATTATGCATTTCCATGTTGCTTTTTTTTAAGACCGCTATATTATTTTATTCTATAACAAAATGTCAAATTTACTTTAATATTCCATACTTATATATACCACATCCTCACACACTTACAATAAGTTATAGTTATTTTTTCTACTAATATAATCACTTGAAATAATTTATATGGTAAAACAACGTTTGCCGGGTCTGCAATTAATAAGCACTTACTTGTTAATCAGTGTTCTGGTTCGAGTTGACTTCAACTAACATTATCTGTAAACACATCCTTTATATAGGCGAGCTACTGGAGTGGAAGTACGGTTAGCTTGTTATTACAGTACCACTTTTTTATACAAAACTGCAACCACACTTTGTTTGTAGGCCGTGTAGTTCTAACTTGGAAAACGAGGGGAATTACATTCCTGCATGAATAGCAGGAATTGCGCAGCTTATTCCCACGAGGTAAGTAAGGTCAGTTACACATGAACTCGCCACAGGAATGTTGCCAATTATTATTGAGAAAGGTTAGTGCTGCATGTAAATGTTATAGGTGAAACCGGGGTCGGTTTCCCGGCCGAGTGCAACATCGTAATAATCCTGGCACGTTTCCAGTTCTGCATGACGTCAATAGGCGTCTTGCAATAAGCGCGAGCCACCTGGTTTTACTGTTGCCTAGCAATTTTTGATATTCGGTGTTGACTTCATCACAAACTCTTTGAGAGTTTCCACGCGGACCGTGTAAATATATAAAAATGAGTATAGTTTTACTATAACACATTCAAAGTCAATAGGCAGACAATCAGCGGCCGATTTAACGGCGTTGTGAATAACATGAGCTCCGCAGCCGATGCCTATTAATTTTCTTCCGAGAGATGTATTTAATTTTGCGTACACATTATTGACTCCTCGCCTATTTGAACCGCCGAAATTGCAGTTCGTATTGCCTCCACAAAATGCAATAATCTTTGCAGACAAATTGTTTTATGTTAATACTTTCTTCAAATAATCTTAACAATGATGTCAGACGTTTCTCCTGGTTGTTCTTGAAATTCTGGAAATTTTACTTGAACGCCTTCATACAGAGAAGAAAAAAAAACGTACCAGGACGGGAAATATTATTGTTAAAACAATTGGTGTCACTTAGTTGGTCTTTCAGTTCATCAATCGCTGCGCGCGCTAATACGTTAACAATAACTGCTTCTGTTTACGTTCTCGCACAAGTGAAATTTCGGCTCAAAACATAATTGGATTAATTTAGAAAAACAATCATTTGAGCGAAAGCGGTGGTTCTCTTGGACTGTGTGATAGGCCAAAACACCTTCCGCGGCAGCGACTTNCGCCCGCCCGCGCGTCACGAAACATACGAGCGAGAAGTTATGCGACAACCGCGGATAAAGCAGTATTCAGACGTTTCAATTTGTATGAAAAATTTACAGTTTTGAAATGATTTTTATGATTAGTAAGTCAATATTTTTGCTCGCTTGATAAAAACGGGACATTTTGGTGTCCCGAAGCTTTCATCAGGGACAACGGGACAGAGTGCTGAAAAACGGGACTGTCCCGTTCAAAACGGGACGTATGGTCACATTAGGTTAGGTTCAATTAGGTTAGGTGGGCACATATTACGAAATTAGTTATACGGAATTTTTCCTAGTACATCTATTCGTGTTCTGCGTAATTAGTAGAGTGGAAATATACCACTTTCCGGTTTTTTTTTACAGAAAAGCCGTTACTCTAGATAATTACCTGAACATGTTCTCACTGTATTGCAATATAAATATTATCAAGTATTTTGTTGAATCAAAAATGATGTGTATTTAATAAATAAGTTACAAAACTGAAAATAATTGCTGTATTTGATTTTGAGTGAAACTGAATCATTGCCGTAGGTGTCTCTGCAATGTCAACATTCATTTAGTCAATAATGAAACATTTACTCTTTGGAAGTGAATAAACAGACAACGAACATTCACTTTACTGAAGCGAATGATACTTCATTTTAACGAAGTGAATGTTGGGTAAAATTTTGCTTCACTTATGTTTACCAATATTTTCAGCACGAAAACTTAAACGTACTTTTACTAATCGATCAAAAACCTTTATTTATTTGCATTTCTTTTTGTAACGAAGCTGGATAAACACACCGGGATACGTGACATGTTATCATGCTTATTTTTTGGCAGAGTGGTATCAAGTATTAGCACAACATTATTTTTGCAATAAATGGTGTTTACAAACGAAAGGCAAAATATAGGTATGTTTAAATTTGAATAAAAAGATCGCTTTCAGTTGCATCTCGTTTCTTAACGACGTGAAAAATATACGTAAATAACTATGGGCTTGTACTGTCATCTGTTGTCGAGAAGAAAAAATTCAAAACGAATGATTCATTCGGATTTAGCGCACAAAAATCTAAAATATACGTAAATAGCTATGTGCTTGTGGTGCCTTCTGTTGTTGAGAAGGAAAACTACAAACCGAATGATTCATTCGGTTTCAGCAGACAAAAATCGAGAATTCGATTTTTTCACAACAATCGAATTCTCGAATTGTTTTCATTCGATTTTGCCCATCACTACTTTTACTGTCCGCTCTTCTAGCAATAACAACCATTTTTTAAGCAATTATTAGCAAAAATACTTATCAATTTATATATAACTAGCTGACCCGGCAAACGTTGTTTTGCCATATAAATTATTTCAAGTGATTATATTAGCCATGGTGTAATCCCACCTTAATTGAACAATTTGCTTAATCACATTTTTAAACATTGGCCAGGACATGGGCGTTATTGTAGTACTTCGCCATATCAGGAATATAATTTACGTTGACCTCTTCGTATTACGATTTAATACTACACTGTTAACTAAAAAAAAATTTGAAGCCTTAAAAAAAAGTTTATGAAATTAAAAATAAGACCTTTTTTTTTTGGAGAAATGAGGTATAAATGCCATGTCAATGCCGGTTGTTTATTAGTTTATGAGTAGACAAGCTATGAACAAGGATTATATTTAATTTCAGTTCTGAAAAAGTTAACTATCCCAAATGATACCTTCCAGTTTTTGGGATGTGATGGACAGTCTTGTTTGTAAAAAAAAAAAACCCACGATGCGGTTTAACACCTTTGGAAAAATTGTGAAATACAAATTGCGAATAAAAGGAGGTTTGTTGGGAAAGAGTGGCTGGGGATCAAATTTCAGAAAAATATTAAATAGTAATAAAATGTGTTTATGGGAGCCTTCGTTTGATAATTTTGAAAAAAAATTAATTACTTGTGTGTATTCATTTTCTAAGTCTGAACTCAAAGATACGGATCCAACACATCTAGCATCGGAAAATATAACTATATCTACAGAACAGGAAAATGTTAAAACAATAGATAAAAGGGATGATATAAGAGAGTTAGGTTTCAGAAGAATTATAAATGCTAGAAACTTAGCTTCTAAAAGAAAGTCAATCCGGAGTTTTCAACCACCCAAAATAAATTTCCTAGCTACAGGTACAGACCACATTGAAATGATTCACTGGAACACTACTACACTTTCACCGCCACATTTGCTGCGAAGAGTCGCCGATCAAGATATTTGGTCTAAAGTCCAATCAGGTGGAACAGCGGCTGAGTAGAACTTTGACAAATTCCCATGTCACACCCAAGCAGTAGAACGATGCGTGAAGCTGGTAACCGAGGCGTCACAAAAAGTCATCGGCCTCAATTCCACAGATGGTTTTATAAGAACTACACTTCTCTCAAGATCATCAATGCCTAGTTTTTCAAGCAAATCTTATCTCAAGCTACCAAAAGAAAATAAAGACAAGTAAAGGACTATATTTCATTACAAACTGAAACTTTACACAATCAGGAAAATGGTTTTTGTTTCAATGGAAATTTGTCAATTAAAAAAAAAAATGTTTTTTTAAACGTAATACGCTACTAATAAATTGTAAAATGTATTATTTTTTCATTTATTTATTATTCCTATACTTTATTCTACAAAAATATGTATATAGCTACTTGTTATAAAAGTTATTTGATTTATTTCCATTTATTAGAAAAAATGATAAAAATCTTATATTTTCTCAAATTTGAGGGCTGATGCGCTACCGCCAGACGTAAAAATTTATTAATTTTGTTTTTGCAGTTTACTAAGCTACTCTAGAGGCAAGTTTTCCGTGGTATAGCAAATAAAAAAAGACAAAAAAAAATTTTCGGCCCACTCTACTTACTATATCTTAATCAGTTGGAGTGAATTGCTCAAGCACAGTAACACCATCGACACCATCTCCAATTAAATTGTAGGTAATTAAATTAAAAATAATTATGGACAGAGGCCACTGCAGATCAATGGTGTACGTCAATACTAACATAAATTATTTTTTGTTTAATTACTTCTGCCACTCCACAATCGATCTAAGGACAATACGATAACGTTGAGAAACTTCCAATCAAGCGCATATCTGTGAGTTTGCCGCGATGGGTTTTAAGATGGTGTATAAATAAATGTTATAATGTTTAAATGGTTGAATTAACTAAAATACTGCGTCTTTAAGAGAGCCGATGGAGAAACTTCTGTGAAAACAATAAGAATTTTATTTTAGTGTATAAGTGTAAGCAATTTTTTTTTTTTCAAATTCACTTTAAATCATTACTGACGCCATCAATTAATTTTTATGGTGGCTGACCTGTAACGAAGGCATCTGTATGTCTCTTATATCCACGACGCTTGAAATCTAATGTCGAAAATTTCTAACAATAGCTAAATTATGACAACTCAAAATACAAACATCACAATTTTTGTCTTGCATTCCATTTAGGTGGTTTTCTCAAAGTCCTCCTTTATTGTCTCATTCCTTCCTTGTCCCCACTGCACGCTCTTGCATTCCGTGTGGGGAGGTATTCTCATACTCTTGCAATCCATTTGGGTGGTTTTCTCAGAGTCCTCCCAGCCTCCTTTACTGTCTCATTCCTTCCTTGTCGACACTACGCGTTCTTGACAAGTAAGTTTCCCGACGTCTATTTGGTTGAAAAGGTAATACTGCGACGATGTAGTCAGCTGTTCGTGAAATGGTTAGGGGTTCGATTTCTGACACAATTGCTGGATACCGAGGTCGGCGCTTACTGATGTGTAATTGGTACCACATAGTAATGCAAGAGTAGCGTGATTGAGCCTGTATGTACCACAGTTGAACGTATTTTTTTTAAGTATAAATAAATTCATTCTTAAAGCTTGTGCTGTGTATATATTTTTTTTATTATTACACTGTATTCCCTCAATGTGTTACATGCTCGTGTATTTATTTTCTGAAAGCTGGAGGAGTAGGTCTTGGAAGGACGCGGTTGTTGAGCGTGTGCCGGATAGGAGGTAATTAATGGCCAGGTGTATAAACAGGTGTTAATTATTGCTAGTCTGAGGTCATTTGTGTGTTTATTATTCCCTGACTGAAGGAGTACCGGCGACTGAATTGCTTAGGGNTGAACAGGAATCTAAACGCGAGTTAATTATTGTTCGCCTGGGGCCAGCTGTCCTCCGCCACTTATTCAGTCATTAGTGTCCTCTGTCGTTTCGTGTGTGGCAATGCATGTTGCTACACTGGTACTGGATATGGAGGTACTAAGACTCTTGCTATTAATTTATATGTATGTATTTTACATTCTATAGTAAATTAATCTACTGCTAGTTTATACAGAACGAGCGTCAGCTACGTTCCGTCCCTCGCGCAGCGAGGCAGTGTGTATACAGCGTTCCAACCCACGCTAGGCGTGCGCGCGATCGATGTATAGTTCGTTTCGCCTTAGGTTGTCTTCCTTAAAGCCAGTTTTTAGAAATATGTACGTTTATTTGGTTTATTATTATGAACATGTAGGAATGCGGCCGCGGTAATGGGTAGACTGATGGTATTTTTTTCTAAGTATCTTTTACAATGAACCAACACACATAAAAAAATGACTGTTCTGATACCGGCGCTCCTAGCCGAGACCTGTAGCACTTCGAACACTCTCTGGTGACGAGAGAGGTGGCTGCCTACAGCGGCCGACTAGTGTCGGTGATGGAGATGGAGAAAACCTCCCGAAGGAGAGAACGAATGAGAGGGAGGAAGGCGACCGAAAGGACTCTGAGAAAACCCTGTCAAGGGACAGGAGGTAGAAGAACAATAAAGGAAATCGGGAGGACTCTGAGGAAACATCAGGGCTGGGGGTATTAAGGAGGCTGGGAGGACACTGAGANGAGGTAAGGTGGCCGGAAGGACTCTGAGAAAACCATCCACATTAGCTTTATAAACCTCCCACACGGAATGCAAGAGTGCGAAGTGGGGACAAGGAAGGAGTGTGAAAATAAAGGAGATCAGGTGGACTCTTAGAAAACCACTCACATGGAATGTAAGAGCATGCAGTGTCAACACGGAATTGGAAAATAAAGGAGGACTCTGAGAAAATCACCCAATTGGAATGCAAGAGCATGACGTAGGGACCAAGCGCTGTTGGCTAGGAATGACAGAGTGGGAGGGGAAATCCAATATGGCCTCTGCTGGCGAGGAATGAAAGCAGTAGGTTGCCTCATGACGTCATCCAATATGACCGCGACTCGTCCCCTCGTCACCAGCCCCTGGGGCCGAACCGCCATTTTATAACTACTGGAATAATAGTCAATAAATATATTTTATTTGTAATCTTAGACGTTAACTATTTATTTAATAAAGTGGTGAAAGGTTAAAAAAATCTCTGATAGGAAAAAAGTAACTATGGCCTCAAAAGTTCTCACTCTACCGTAAACAGCCTATACTTATCAGTGTAAGTAACAATAACTTCCTCATCGAGTGTCTATTGAATCAACGAACGATAATTTTTTTGTGTGATAGTTAAATAACTAAACGAAGAGAACTTAGTGGCGCCTAGTTTCGAAAAAATAAGGTGGAACATTTAAGAACAGCAATGAGTTCCCAAGAGTTTATGAAGACTTCCATTCAAGCAAAATCCGGCCGGAAAAGCGATGTTAAATGCAAATGAGGTTTTCGATGAAAATAGTGAGGGTTGTGTCCATTACATCGAAACACTCGTCTTGACACTCCCTTGCATCCCCCAAAATAATTGCACTCATTTCAAAAACAGCCTGTACAGCTGAGCCGGATCGGTCCAGAAGCTTCTTCGCCCCACGAGTCACGCCAAAGGAATATGGTTGAGGGGAGGGGGACGATCAGAAAATTCGCGCAGCAACTACCCAAGACATCTTCAAAGGCTGGGAGTGGCATGTGTCCCGACAGTCTTATCGCTGCACGCGTTCGTATTATGCGGCGGACCGTTTGTAACCTCTACCTTCCCTTCTCCAGTTACCGGTGATATAGAAGCACGCAGGGGAAGGAGACAAAGACGAGCGGCCTCGTGTAACAGAGTTTCCCACAATTTCAATTTGATGATAATTACGCTATTTTTATGTTGATGTAATGCATTATTCGTAAAAATGTTGACTGGAAGTTTTTTTTGAGCAAAGGTGCATGGAATACCAGTATGTCATACGTTAGATGGACCTTTATTTTAGTTAATACATTCTGACTGTCAATAACAGCCTTCAAGGCGGACGCCTAGTGTGTTTGTGAGGTAAAAATCTATGAAGCGCTACGGCTGACGCCGACCTGCGCATATAAAGCGGTATCGCCTCTACGAGCAAGGCGCTCAACCACCGGCGTGCCGTGCAGTCTTTCCGTCAGCGACTCATCTGAACGTGACTAAGCGTTGACCCTACAATTTTATTGAACGTGACTGCAGCAAAATCCAATGCATGCCTTTAACAGTAGTTCTGCATGTCCCCGCTTCGCATATTCAGATAAAAAGACCGTTTTCAGCTACGTTGGAGGGCATGAACAGTAATGTTTCCGAAGTGCGTGGTGTCTTGAAAGTTGACATCGCCTGGAATGTATTTTCCTTTCGTAGGTATTCCTATTGGGGGACAAGTTTAATCAAAAATCACTTTTCTTTTCAGACAAGCGGCATTTTCAAGCGTCATGTATATGACCGCCTTAAACAGAATTGTGTGATGTAAAAGAGGGGGGGGAGGGCTACGTCACTGGTTGCTGTGGTTGGAGGTAGTGGAGATCAGTTATTGTACAATCAGGCCATGAATTCGGCCCATAATAGATAAACATCTGAATTCATGAAGGAAGGAAATATTGCAGTGGCAGAATCGATAGTCGGACATGGCCAACGGACGAATGATCTACATGAAGAGGGTATGGTACATAAATTATCACTATACACACAGATAAAAATCTACTGAAACGAATATACAATAAAAAAGAAACTGCAGTCCTGGATAATATTTTTCACTAACTTCGCGAGCAAATATTTAGCTAGCGCGATGCATTGCAGTCGCAACTAGTTCTTACGTCGTAAATGAGAACTTTTAAGCGCGGCGTAAGGTATTACGGCGCTAAGGAATGTATCGTCCAGTTAAAATATTTGCTCACGAAGTAGGCAGCAACTGTTATCCAAGATTGTTTTCTCTTGATTTTTCTATACAGGCTTCTAGAAACCTGCCAACTTTAGCCAGTTAACGTGTTCAACGTAAACGTATACAACGCCTACCTGGAGCTTTTTTCCCGCGTTCGAGGCGGAGAAGCACGGGGGCGATAAGGGCGACACTGCCACGCGCATCAAGTGCGCCATCGCCGCTAAGAGCAAGGCTCCGAACTGACGTGTAGTGTTCTCCTCGGACTTTCAGCGGCGACCCTAGTATTTTTTTGGTAGGAAGTCTGTATGAAGGTTCAGTGCAGGACCCTTTGAGTACTTTCGTATGTATCTGACGCGTATATTTAGAGATACAATGCTTTGAAAAAGCAGTTGTTAGCAATTTTGGTGTACTCAGAGATGATGATTCTAATGTGCGTGATGTTTTGAAAGCTCTCAAATAAGCTTCGTCCGAATTTCTTGGAAAAACGTGTATTTCAAACGTCACGTAGGCGGGAATCTTAAAGGGGTGTAATCCATTCCATCTTCGTTTTTCATTACACATCTTCGTAATGAACACTTATGACGAGACATTAAAAATCAAAGCGAGACATGACACATAGGACTACTTAAAGAATTTTTAACTTGTACGGCTTCAATTATATCTGCATTTTCCCATGTGGGATTGACATAATTAAATAGTGAGGCTACATTTGATTACGCGGTTACATATGTGAAACTAATCATGTATAAAAAACAAGTTGGATTTCGAAATAAGTATTAAAGATATCCCCTATGCCTTGATTACCTTGGTTTTTTAAATATCGACTCAGAAAAAGTTATAGAGGATAATTCCCCCTTCTAAAGAGCCACCCCAGTAAACATGTTATTAAACGCCTCAAGGTCACATCAGGCCTCAAGAAAGCCTTGCTACGGCAATGGAAAACATCATAACAAGCTGCGTGTGCGTTCTGCTCCCTCGGAATTTAAAGCGCTGACTATAGGATTTCAATACAGCAATATGTTCAGAAAGAATACACAGCATTGTCGCTTTAGTTTAAAAACATTTGTGTTTCAATAGCCAAATTTATGAGTTGGCAACAAAATATCTACTTTCATTTTCGTTCTGAAAAAAAGTTTGCATCGGAATATTCCATGAGAACGGCTTACAATGAGATATACAGTAGCTCACACTAATATTCTGCCACCGATGATTATCGCAGTTGTATGGCCTTGTGTTACATTAGAAATGAAGATAAACATAAAACATATTGCACAATCATTCTTGTGTGCTTTAAATTATATGTGGCGGTAGCCAAAAACGGAAATGGGCAGTGTAAGTTAATGAAACACAATATTTTGTCCCCGCGTGCTTCATAAGTACGCCACATTAATATTCGGCCAGTTGTGGTAGACGCGTGGCACAGGCACGATGCACATTGCGTTCGTACCTCGTGTCATTCCCTGCACGCCCTCTGCGCTGAGAGATTGTATTGGGTAACTCTGTTGACTGCGCCAGTCAGGAAAATGGGACGTAGGGTAGGAATACAACGTTTGATCAGCGGCAGCTGGTCATTTTTCATCATGCGAAGAAGAAATCTCGACGAGAAATTGCGGAGCACTTGAATCTACCGAGGTCCACTGTCGGAGACATCATAAGTAGGTTTCAGAAGGAAGACAGAATAGATTCGGTACCTCAAAAACGACAGCCAAAGAAACCAAGCGAGAGAGAAGAACGTCTAGTAATTAGGAAAATAAAGAAAGGTCCGAAAATTAGTACTTGCAAACGTACCACGGAGGTACTCAATGAATGCGGAAAGAACGTCCATCCAGAAACCATACAACGAGTTATCAGAAGAGCAGGATATAATAGCAGGGTATCTAGAAAGAAGCCTTTCATTGATGACGCAAATAGAAGTAACAGCTAACGTTCGCAAAAAACCACGCTGACAAAGATGAAAATTGGTGGAATGATGTTATTTTTGCTGATAAGAAGAAATTGAATGTGTGTGGTTCAGACGGCAGGGTAACAGTATGGCGCAAGCCAAATCAGGAGCTAAAACCTGGGAANGCAAGCCAAATCAGGAGCTAAAACCTGGGAACATACAACCTACTGTGAAACACAGTGGAGGTAGTATTATGATCTGGGGCTGTATATATACAGCAGGTGCTGGAGAGGCTGTACGTTGATGGAACAATGAAAAAGGAAGGCCATCTCAACACCCTGACAGCAAACCTACACAAGAGGGATGATAATCTGGGCATTAGGAACACTTTAAGTTCTACCAAGATAATTACACAAAACAAAAGTCATACATTGTCAAGAGCTGGCTTTTGTATAACTGTCCCAAAGTCATTAACACACCTCCTCAATCACCCAACCTGAATCCCATAGAAAATCTGTGGGATGAACTCAAAAGAAGACTGCGTACTACAACAATTAGGTCCACAAAAGAATTAAAGAAAAGGTTCAAGGAATGATGGAGTAAGATTGGCTCCGAATGTACCAGGAATATAATTGCTAATATGCCCCAACGCCTGCGAGAAGTAATTAAACAGAATGGCCACGCTACCAGGTACTAAAAAACTGTGTGTTTAGTTTTCAAAGAGGATTATGTTTGTGTTTGAATGATGATGGCCGAATATTAAAGTGGCGTACTTATGCAGCATGGGATGACAAAATCATATTGTTTGTTAAGTTGCATTGCTCATTTCCGTTATTGGCTACCGCTATATTTCATTTAAACCACACAAGAATGATTGTGCAATATGATTGATGTTTATCTTCATTACTAATGTAACATAAGGCCATGAAACTGCGATAATCATCGGTGGCCGAATATTAATGTGAGCCACTGTATATATATGACAACTAGGTAACATGGATGGTTCTGATTCCACGGCAGAATGGTTGCCAAGCCAAAGTGTATGTTGGAAAAACCGGCACTAATAAAAATGAGATGTGCTTCACAGTAACACGACGCGTGCGCTCAGGAGGTAACACTAGATAGGCCCTTTCGATCCACTATTTTCTCAGGCCACAGCCACGTTGACACAACTAAACTAGCTTTGCTCAGTTTATAACTACTAGATGGTTAGAAATATAATTTCACTTTTAATATATAGCAAATTACACGACGACAACTTTGTAACTTCACTCGATAGTTGCACAGTTGCTTGTCCTGTTCCACTTGATGCTTTGCGAGCAGGCAAGCTCTTGTGTTTACCGAGACGAGATCGTTGATTTTCGATTTGGTTTGTTTGAAGTACGTTTAAAACACAAAGGTGTTTGGAAAAATGAGTAGTCGCCAGACTTCAATGCCTGATTGTATAAATAATTTAAAGTCTACCCCCGAAATAATGTATACCAGCTTCCAACTGGATGAACAGTATAAAGAAAGCTTCAAACAAATGAGGTCACGTGGACATTGTTTACCTTGACGAAGATGGGGTTCCCTAGATTGTCTCATCAGGTTAGCCAATATCGGAATTCATAGCTTTTCATCGTGTTGTTGAACTTGGACGAATGTTATGTCGGCAATATAACTGCGACCTGTTTACATTTTGTAGCTGAAAATAAGAGCTCGACGGAATACATGACGCGGCAGAGTCGCTCCTCTACTTTACTTGCTCTGTGCGTGCGCTCTGCTCGTGCTGCAACAACAATCTGCAGTCTCACGCCAACCAGGTAGATGCCGAGACAGCATTCCTTCAGGAGTGTGTACGCGACAACCTCCTGGCAGCGGATGTGTGGGAGTTCAAGCGACGCAGTATGGCCTCAAACATCTCCCATCACTAGTCTTAACTCTGGCGAACTTAATTTACTGCTACTTTACAAATGTTATACCACTTACGCCTTTTGGCAACAAATTCTCCAAGGCGTCTGCTCATACGCTACGCAAATCAAATGACTAGTGTACAGTTTGATTCAGGAGTTGTTATATTTAGAAAATAATGTTCTGTTTATCTTGGGAATATCACCGACACCTGTAATTAAATCGATTCATTTTCGGTTAAACTTAAAATATATTTTACTTCACTTCTTTAACCACTAGAATTTCCCAGAAAAAAATAGCAAACATCTGCAACAACACTTAAAAAATCCGTTTACCTCATACACGATAATTGAGTGAGTGAGTGAGAGTGATTGAAGAGATTTGGGCAGTTCTTAACATTGAGGTCTTGAAAGCCGATGAAGGTCAAACAAAACGAACAAGGAGCAGCGCCGGAATGAAGGGCGAGGGAAACGGGATATCCCCGAGAAAACCCGCCGACCAGCGGCATCACCCGGCACGATTCCCACATGCGAAAATCCGGGAGCGACCCCGTCGAGACATACACGACAATAAGTTAAACCAATGCTATTCTTTTCCTTCGTTCCAAAATTATGCGTTACTCAGTTTTTAACTAAATCATGCAGATGTATCTAGTTGTTATCTAGTTGTAAATAATTTAACGTTTGTTCCGTTGGCTACCTCAGTTAAAACAACAACATATGATTAAAAAGTACACACTCTATACCAAATGAGTTACCATCAGAGCCAAACTTTTTGGTTGGTTCACAATAAAAACATAGGCACAGAGCATAACAAACAACAATATAACATTGCATATGACCAGAAACCTTGTGCGAAACCGATTCACAATTAAATACTTGGGTACTATTTTTAGCCAAAGAAAAATTTCTATGAGTCTTGACATCAGTTACAGTGTTGGTAAATAATGTTTTGATGTTCTGGCTGTCTTGGCATTCATAAAATTGATTATAGTAACAGACTTAGTGGGATATTGTTTCGAAAATTGAGTGATTTTAAAACAGTTGGCGATCCCTTGTCTTTAAAAGCTTTGCTTTCTCAATCTTAGAAATGTTGATAACCTTCAAAAGTTTCTGCTGGTAACCTGTCACGTGTCCTTTCGTATAAATTTACCGATATTTTTTCTTAGTTTCAGCAGTATAACTATATGCCTCTATTTTTACAGCTAAACAAACAACTTCGTTGAACATTTTCTACTCTGCTCTGATTGGCTGTTGCCCCACGCATCTACACAACAAACAGAATATAGCAATTTCCTTCTTGCATTACGTTAAGACCTCTTATGCACACGACCTGTCATGCGTAGTTGTGAATCAACTGGTTCGAAATCACAGCTGTCAATTCTTGTGTACACGGCCTATGTTCAATGGTCAATGTTATGCTTTTGAACGCAGCTTTTGAGGGTTTAAGTCCAGGGTGTCTACTAAGCATTGGGGGAAAAAAATCCCTAATAACTCCAGGATGTTTTTTATTTACAGGATGTTGTATCACATCATTAACAGTTTTGTATAGTACAGTAGGCGTGTTTCAAAGAAACAATACATAAAATTGCTTTAAAAATGGACACAACTATGGTACTCTGTGAAAAATGTCCAGATATGCATGTGCTAATCAATTTTTTTTTTTTCACTTTTACTAAATATGCAACAATGAATCATATTAAATCGGGATTGAGTACAGTAAATATTGAAATTGTTTTGAAAACAAAGTAAAAACGTAGTAAAAATGCATTTATTTTGTGTGATCTTACTAAATTCTGTTAACTGACAGCATAAAAAAAGAATCCCCGATATTTCCACGATTTCCAGGATAACATTTTAATTCCCTGATATCCAGGTTTGCCAGCGTCAGTATACGCCCGGCTTCAACTATGCAGGAAGCTTGGAAAGTGTCCACATGGGTCCTTCCCCTTGAGGCAAATGACCTTGCTCCGCCAGACAGCCCGCCCTCCGTTGCCTAGCAACCATTCCTCCGCACTCCCT
>NQII01000849.1:96205-113379 GCA_002778355.1 Clitarchus hookeri | reverse complement strand
TGTGCAAGCTGGTGGTGGCTCCATAATGGTGTGGGCTGTTTTTACATGGAATGGACTGGGTCCTCTGGTCCAACTGAACCGATCATTGACTGGAAAGGGTTATGTTCAGCTACTTGGAGACCACTTGCAGCCATTCATGGACTTCATGTACCCAAACAACGATGGAATTTTTATGGATGACAATGCGCCATGTCACCGGGCCACAACTGTTCGCGATTGCTTTGAAGAAAATTATGGACAATTCCAGCGAATAATTTGGCCACCAAGATCGCCCGATATGAATCCCATCGAACATTTATGGGGCATAATCGAGAAGTCAGTTCGTGCACAAACTCCTGCACCGGCAACACTTTCACAATTATGGACGTCTATAGAGGCAGCATGGCTCAATATTTCTGCCGGGGACTTCCAACCACTTGTTGAGTTCATGCCACGTCGAGTTGCTGCACTTCGCCGGGCAAAAGGAGGCCCGACACGATATTAGGAGGTATCCCATGACTTTTGTCGCCCCAGTGTATGTTGGTTTTAGTATAGGCTGGTCGACTTAGTTGCTATTGTGACTTCGAAGAAAGAACAGTGGCTACGGAGAACGTGCTCTTCTTGGTCGATGGTAAAAAATAATTGGGGAAGTAATTTGTGTCGCTACTGCAAGAAGACCATTTCTAACAAAAAATAAACTGCAGTCAGCATGAAGATGGTTCTCGTCAGAATGCAGGGCGTACTATGTTCACATTCTGAAAAGTTTAAATCTCAGTTTGGACATCGTAGCAACTTGAAAAGACATCTTGCAACATGTAAGGGTCTCCCTGCACTACCTGCCAAGCGATATCTGTCAATATTACCAGATAAATGTGAGAGTTCATTTACAAATGTCGAGAGCAGTTCTTTACTTCCGCCCAGACATGCTTTTTGCATATCGCAGTTTGTTGTATGTTATCCATACTGACTTATTTATGTACATGTTTTCACATTTATATATCCAGTCTGGATGTCGGTGGGTGAAGGGAGGCTAGCTGTCTCTCTAAGGGGGTTCCAAGTTGGTAGACACTTGCGGTAGCATCCGACAGGGTGGTGGGTATTGATGAAGGCATGCAGGCCGATGTGTGTGTGTGCGTGTGTGCTATTTCAGACTCTGCACACCTACGGTTCGGATATTACAGCCAACTATGCTTATAAGTATGCTTGGGGCATATTTGACCCTGCTGTCATTTTCCTCGTCGCGGGTGATGTCTATGTTATGAATTTGGTAGCTGTATCTTAAACGGTTCCGAAATTACAGCCAACTATGCTTATAAGTATGAGAAAACGGAGGTGGAACGATAAGAGCATGAGACTTGTCCCCACTAGGGCACCAGGTCGGGAGGACTCTGAGAAAACCTCCCAAAATGAAATGCAAGAGCATGAGATTACCTCACATATGGAATGCAAGAGCACGAAGTATTAGGGAAATCTGTTAGGAATGCGAGAGCATGAAGCAAGACCATCGGAATGCGAGAGCATGTAATATCTAGTAGGAATGAAATAATATAATTCAGGAGCACTCGGAGGAAACCCTATCGCTTGTAATGCAAGAGCATGAAGTAGGGAGGAGGAATGTAAGAAAAGTAGGGAACAATATGGCGAGAGAAGGGAAGGAATGAGCTAGCATGAGAAAATAAAATCGGAATGCCAGGGCATGAACAAACATGGTAATCTAATTCGGGAAGACACGGAGTAAACCTCCGCGCTTGGATTGCAAGAGCGGGAAGTAGGGAACAAGATGGCGATAGAAAGGAAGGTTTAATATCTAGTAAGGAAGGAGTGAGATAATAATCGAATTCAGGAGCACTCTGAGAAAACCCCTCACTTGGGATGCAAGAGCATGAAATAGGGACCAAGATGGCCGCTACTGCCCAGGAATGACTGAGCGGGAAGGGCGGTACTGACTGGGAAAATGGCCGACGTCGGCAAGGAATGACAGCAGCAGATTGACTCGTGACATCATCCAATATGACCGCCGCGCCGCTCGTCCCCTCGGCACTGCCAGGGCGCCAGGTGTTGCAGGACATACATTTAATACTACTTACACCACTTATTAAAACATAAGCAAATTATTTAATTATTTTTATCCAGCAAGCATAATAATCAATCTTGTGATTTCCGTTATTATATAAGCTTTCACGGTGAGGCCACAAGAAGACAAAAATATCACAGTATTAAAATAAGACTTTNACCACTTATTAAAACATAAGCAAATTATTTAATTATTTTTATCCAGCAAGCATAATAATCAATCTTGTGATTTCCGTAATTATATAAGCTTTCACGGTGAGGCCACAAGAAGACAAAAATATCACAGTATTAAAATAAGACTTTTTTGTGTTTGTTAAAATTACTTATGCTACCCAGTTTAAATTATCGAATTTGTTTAGCAAACAGCTACAACCAGTCGACGTCACTGGGCAGTTACTTGCGTATTATTGCTTTTAGACAAATGGATTCTAGAAATAAAAGTTTTTTAACAAGAACATACGTTGTAAACAGCAATAATATTTCACATAAAACAACTAATACAATTTCGTTTCACGATGGAGATTTCAACTCTACAATCTAAAACAAGTAGTGCGGAACCGAGCAGCGACCCACTGATCTACAAACACATTCTGATAACGGAATTCGAAACAAGCTGTTACAAATTAAAATAAACCACAGTTATCGCGTATTTTTTGAAGTCATGTTTATTGTTTTATTATGACCGTGTGAATTATTTGAAATTTTTCCCGAAGTTTCACTTTGTACAAAATACGTTTCAGAGAACCCGTAATATTTTCGTAAACGGACATACGTATATGGCTTGAGGTAGTAATTCGACTGTCCGCCATCTTGTCTGTCGCAGCTGCGTGGGTATAGCAGGAATTTAGAACACGTTCTTATTACCGTTTCGGGCATGCCGATGGGTACGAAAACTGTCATGAGCAGAAACGCTAGCAGAAGATGGGTATGAAAACTGCCACGGAAACGGGCATCTTGTAGGTCCGGCTCATGCTGCCGTCTATCTGAATGTGTTTTGTGAGTCCGACGGCTAGAAGCGTGGGAGCGCTAAGGGCGAGCCAGTCACACGCAGCGAATGTCTGGGTCGGCTAACCTTTATGCGCAATATGAGGCGTACTGTCTGTCTTTGTCACGGCAACTCGCCGCCATAAGACATTCAGAGGTGGTTGGTTGCATGGCGTAATAATAAAGACATTTTCTCACTGGTTCTATTTATATTAATTACAAATAAAATATTATAATTAACAGGTAAATTATAAGTTAAAGTTCAATTTAACCAAAAATAAAGTACTTTAATGTTAATAGAAATATATAATGATTCGACTATAGTATGATTCCCACCTCAAAGACGTCCCAACTGCACCGTGATGTGTGNATAATAATGGCGTGTGGGGAGTGCACCCAGGGCAAGGCAACACCCTCCGAGTGACCGTCTTTCCAGCTGGGACCCGTAGGTGACCGTAATCCCCGGGCATGACAGAAATGAGGCCCTAGAATGGAGCGGCGATGGAATGCAAGGGCGGGGGAACCGGGAGTACCCCGAGAAAACCCGCCGGCAAGCGCCATCGTCCAGCACGATTCCCACATGCGAAAATCCGGGAGGGAACCCGCCGGGAATCGAACCCGGATCGCCGTGGTGGGAGGTGAGCGCCCTGGACACTGCGCCACCGCTGCCCCTTATGTGAGCGCTAACAAGTGACGAGAAGATCGCCTACGCTCTAACCAGCGCCTGCTGCTACTGTTCTGGTCCCTTCACTCCAGCGAAGTGCACGATCACGACCACTTTACCGGCAACTGCATTCGGGCGGCATGTAATAATTGTAATAAGCTTCCTCGTCGCCCCAAGAGACTGCCTGTACTCTTCCACAACCTTGCCTACGACGAAAACTTTATCATTAAGCAGTAGGGTTATGATGCACAGGAAATGTACATTATCCCGCACACTGAGGAGAAATTAATCACCTTCAGTAAATGTTTGGGCGACAGATTCACGATACAGATTATCGACACATTTCGATTCATGTCTGCCAGCCTCGCAACGCTCTACAGAACCTGCCGCCGTCTGAGTTCAAGGTCACTGCACCGCTCTTCACTCCCGGCGAGCTCGAGTTGGTGACCAGGAAGGGTGTTCTTTCCTTGTGATTATGTGGACTATCTGGTCGAACTTAACGAGATACGGCTACCGCCCATTGAGGCTTTTCTACTAACGCCTCACCTAGAGCGACATTAGCCTCCATGACTATGAGCATGCTCAGACGGTCTGGGAGGGGTTTAATTGCCGTACTTGAGGCAACTACAATGACCTCTACCTCCAGACGAATGTACTGCTGCTGTGCGACGTGTTCGAGCTTACGAAAATGCATCGATTACTGCAGTTCAATCAGACGGCATGGCTGCAGCCCTACATAGCACTGCATTTGGAGATTCTTAAGACAGCTGCAAACGAGTTCGAAAAAGACTTTTATAAACTTACTATCTGTGCCCGCGGCTCCGCTCGCGTGGACTGCAGAATTATTGTTTAGGTTTTTTTTTTTTTTTTTTATAAAGTTGAATTTTACTTAAATGTTAACCTTCTATACTCTATACATATTATAAAACTCAACGTCTTGGTGAATTTAATGGTAAAAACTCTTATTAGTATTTCTCTGTTATGCATAGATAAATGCTACCGCGGAGTTTTTTTTAGGTCTTTTTATTCTACACAATTATTTACTACATGATATTGTTCCATCTTTAACGGTTTAGACAGCGTATTGCAAGAAAGCGCGATGGCGGCAAACTTTTTTCCGACTTGATTCACTATTATCGTTTGTAAATTTTTTTTAGATATTTTCTTGTGATAAAAAGTAGTCAATATAACCCTTCAGCTCTCCAACTATCTCTGTACAAAAAATCACGGCGATCCGTGAAAAAAGGACAAACAAACAAACACACTTTCGCATTTATGATATTAGTTGGGATTACGATGAATAACGCTACATACGGGAAACTCATGGAAAACAAGAGGAGGCGTTAACGTATGGAACTCGTGTGAACAGAACGACGTGCCACGAAACTTATTGCTAAGCCTTCATTTAAATGTCTAACAATATATGATGAAACACTTTCTCTTGTTAAACTGGAGCATGAAAATATCATATACGATAAACCTATTTATGCTGGATTTGCAGTACTCGACCTGTCAAAAACCCTCATGTTCAGGTTTCATTACGATGTCACGCAGCCTAGGTATGGTAGTAATCTGGAACTAACATACATAGACATTGATTCCTTTGTGGTGCAGATAGGGACAGACGATTTCTACAGGGACCTTGGCTCAGAGCCGACATTCATATCAGAGTTCGACACGAGCGCCTATCCACCCACCCATCCGTGTTATTCACCTGCCAACAAAAAGGTGATTGTTAAATTTAAGAATTAGTGCAGTGGGGACGATATAATCGCGTATGTTGGGCTGAGGGCCAAGCTCTACACGTACCGGTTCATTAGCAAGGATGTTAAACGAGCCAAAGGAAACCAAAAATGAGTTGTTAAGAATCGTATGACATTCGAAGATTATAAGAATGTACTGATGAACCAGCATGTCATAAGAGTAATTGTGAATAATATTCTGTCGCACCATCACGACGTACTCAATGTTCCAACAAACTGGCACTCAAGTGGGTGGACGACAAACGCAAGCTCCTGGACGATGGCATTCATACCATCCCTTATCGTTATCATATATGATAATGCTCTGAACATGCACCTCTGGGACAGGCATGTATTATCATATATGTATCTGTCCCTGCGAGAGCGAATGAGATCGGGATACATAGTAGGAGGCAGTTCCTCGCCCCGGGCTTGTCGAAGCTGAAGCGCTTACATTCCTCCCTCCCACAACTAATGGTATGTTAGTGTGTGTGTGTGTGTGTGTGTGTGTGTGATGATTTATTCAATTTATGTTTTTTTTTCAGCAGCATACTATAGCTCATGTAAGAGTCATATTCATCTTGTCAGGTATGCTGGATGGTGGTAATGCGGTTAACCGTGCAATCACTCATGTGCGTACTTGTGCGCTGTTCCAATTATGGGTTTTTTTTTTCAACAGCATTATGTAGCACATGCAAGAGCCATATTCATCTGGCCAGGAGTGTTGCTGTTGGTGGGTGGTGACGCTGTTGAATGGCATATTGTAGCCTGCGCAGGAGGTACCCTGATCTTGTCAGGCATGTTACCAATATGTCGTGATGTGTGTACTATTTCACATTCCACAATCACTCATGCACGTACTTGTGCACAGGACATGGGTACAAACCACCGGTCGGAGACCTGGGGTTTATACCAATTTTCTGGGGGATTCAACGCTTATACTAGCGGAGGTTATGAGTTTGAAATGGTATTCGTATCTGGTTGTCTCTTCGTACTTGCATTTACTTTTTTTTTTCACTACTCTCCCCCCCCCCTGGCTCCTTTTCTATTCATCTACCTCTACTGTACTCTTCTTCTGTGGCTGCGATCTTTATGTGCGTTCCTTTGTCCACTTTGAAATTTTTCTGTGAGAAGATTTCCTTTACGGCGACTCGTAAACCACCTATAGACTATGCTTGCGACGGCACTGAGGTTTTCCGTCACGCAGTCATGCACACATGTTTGCGTAACGAATAGTCCCTGTGGTGTTTGCTGGTGTAGTGTGCAGTCCCGATCCCAAGTCCGTGAGCCGTGCGCCATGGTCGTGGCCATGCGGACGGTAAAGTGTGAGGGCGAGTGACAGGCGGCTGCGGCGAGGTAGTGTTTATACTCTGTTTCACCCCGCGGCGTGTTGTGTGTGTATACTCCGTTTCACCATAGGTTGCCTTCTTTAACAATACATTTTTAATACGAAAATTTATTATTTCTGTTCTTGCTTCTATAGCGCGACTGACATGTGGGATATTAGCAATTAGTCCGCATCCTGCATACTGATCCGTGAAGGAACTATTTAGAGGTAATTTTTACACATACAACGTGTGTGTGTGCGCGCGGTACCTGCAGTTTTTTTTCCTATACGTGTTCACCATTAAACATCATATTTTCTTCGCGATGGCAAGTTAATTGTATGGGGAGTACATAGGCCGATGCGAGTATTTCTTCTCCTAACCGTGCAATGGCGATTTTTTTTTAAATATAAAGTCAGGACGGTAATAATTATATGCGTATTCGACATTTAACATATTCCTTTCCTGAATGTCGCGGTGGTCTGGCGGTCAAGACACTAGACTGCCAACCCAAGAGGTACTGGAACGATCCCGCACGCTTCCTGCATTTCTTGAGCTCTACTTGCGCCGAATTGCACGTGTGTAGGGGCGAGGGTCCCGCCTGCTGCGCACCGGACTTCGGAAGCGAATATGGTGCTCGCCGGTGGCACACGTCGATGCACCAGTTGTACTGTATCAAGCCGATATGTCAACCTCTAGTAAGTGCAACGTGTGCTTTGGAGGGTACGAACTATGTCATGGATGTAATTGAACCGAGGTTTCCTCGTCAACATCACCCAAGAATATGGTGTGATATGCGCAGAGCGCAGAAACAAGGAATTTTAATGCCAAAGGAGAGTGATACAGTGATAGGCTGCAAAGCTTGTAGGCCAATGAACGATTTTTTTTTAAGACACTCTGGCCTACAGTAAAGAAATAAACCGCACCCATCATTGTACGTTTTCTGATTGAAAACGTTTAATTTTAAAGAAAAATTATACTTGGATACGTTAAACGGAACAATTGGCTCGAACTTGGATACTCCAAACGGAACTCGGCGAGATTGTACTCTTCCAGGGCTTCTAGACATCACCCTTTCGCGGCTCGGGATGCGAACAACATAACTGAAGGTTACCTACTGCTGGATGTAGGCAGTGTACCGCAGCTGAAAAATGGACAGCCAGTTAATCTATCCTAGAGTCTCCAACTTCATTAAATATGTATATAAATGTAAAAATTTGATTTTGTGTGTGGTTTTTGAATAAATGTTATTTAAATTCTGTGTGTGTGTGTGTGTTTAGTTATTTATTTTTTCTCCATTTATAAAACATAAGTAGTTTCTTTCTTTAGAATATATTTATTGTTCTTGCTTTTTCCTTGGAGAAGGAACAAACACATGTAATATTTTTTTCCTCTCTCTCTCGTACGAAACTGCAAGCCATTGCAAGTAATTTTAATTTTAACGATGTATCAACTCGTTTACACTTTAAACTGACTAAAACATAACAAGTCATTTTAGAAACAAGCAATTTCACCAACTTTAAACTGATATAAATAGCTACTCATTTTCAATTTAAACAGACATCACAAACCGCGAATAACTCACACTTTAATTTTAAATAAGTCACCTAACTTTAAACTGATGCAAATAACAAGCCATTCAAACACTTTAAAAATGTTTACTGGAAGTTGGTAATTTTTTGCCACTGGCTTCTCGGGGCATATCCCATTGCGGAGAGTGACTTGCTAAAAATTTCCTATTGCGTATTCTCACTTTAAATTGACACAAACAGCTACTCAGACACACTTTTTCTTTCATTAGACATTGCCTGTATCTGAAAATGATAAAAATAAAGTACTTTTCGTTTATCAGTTTTTTTCTTCTAAAAATGCAAACAGTTAGTTTTACCTTTTGNCGTGCATTGCAGCTGCATGGATTAGAAACGAGTGCAGTCGTTGTCCGTATGGGTGGTTCTTTTTCCAAATGTATTCTGCCAAGTAGCCGGTCCACGACTTTTCCCGTCTGCCAAAACACGGAATGCTATACCTCACCGAACACCAACTCCGTTCGATGTTTTGTGTGTGCACTCTTAAAGATTCGCCTTGCCTCAGCTTTAGTTTGTTTCGGGTGTTAACTATTCCACTCTTTTCACTGCACACAAATTCCTTCCGGTGATTTACTTGCAGGTGGCGATAGCCGTGCATGTCCAAGTTACTGTAACCTCGCCAACAGTCTGAAATTATCGTCGTGCCCGGCACAATCCATTCGCGAATACATTTGACTTAAGTCACGGCGTTCCTCTTTTCCACCGGCACCAGGAAGAAATTAGTAGGATCGCCTCTCTCCACACCGCCGAAAACCCACTGGCCGTGAACTTTTCGTCCCTTGCGGTTTTTACGCTTACCCAACTTTGATTCGTCTATCTCGACTATTTTGCCAGGCCCGCCGATTCTTTTCCTGTAAGTTAACACCCAGTCTATGCACACTTGGCGGCAGAAATTCGACCAGGCGACGACTGTCTTGCCCGAGCACTTAAGTTCGTTTACTATAGTCTGCTGTCGGGGATACTTGATCAGGCACCACAATAAACACAACTCGATGATCTTGCCCGGCGACAAATTTGAATCTCCCACGAAACTGCCCTGTCTTGCCGACACTTTAAAATTGCATTTTGTGCCATTCTCCATGCGCTGTCGACACCAGTAAAACAAACCTCGATTGTCCACGAGCTTGGCTTCGCCTTTTCTGCATCGTCTACATGGTATTGACGGTTTAAGGATGTCATGCTCGACGAGGAATGTGTTTACGTCCGGTGAGAAATAAATCAATTTCCGAGCGTTCAACATGGTGATTTTACACAACTCACACACCATTGTACCTTTTCCTAATTGAAAACCTTAAGGTTTTTAAGTAAAAACACACTTGGATACGCTAAACGGAACAATTGACTTGAACTTGGATACGTTAAACGGAATTCGACCGGATACGCAATAGTACACTGACTTGTAAAGTAAATAATTTGAGTGGATACTCGATAGTGCACTCGCAGGTTTCCTATGGTTTTACCATAAGAGTACGCAATACGGAACAACCGCCAATGTTTATTATATACTATATGTTATAAAGGCAACATCTTTAAATTATGTGCAAGAAAACAATTTTATACCTTGTAATTAAAATTTACAATGTCAGTAAACTTTCTTATTGCCTCCAGTTGCCTGTTATCAGTGTCGTGAAGAACATCATATTCTACTAACATCACTGTTGCAAGCATTACTTGGTAGGAGCAGAAGATAACTGTTTCATAACCAACTTGTTTAAAATAGGTGACTCTTTTGGATGGGCATAGCCTTTTACCACTTATTTCATTGTGTGCACAGTTTCAGCTGTGACAAGACTGGCACTTGGCGACTACCTCTAAGAAACACTAAATTAACTTTGTGTAACGTGTTTGCATCACTTGCAAATGTAGATTTATCTTACACTGATGTAATAAATTCACATTGTGAGTTTTTATTGAAATCTGACAACAGTGTATGGTGAAGTTGCAAATTTAGTGATCACAGACTGATGGGTAATTTTGTAATTTGTAATTCCAACTATTAAAATTTTGGAAAGGTAAATTTGAAAATTTATTAGAGAACATCAAACATATTGTGTTACATAATCATTGCCGAAATGCTCCAAATGGTATTATATCCCAAAACTACACTTTTAGCAATAAACTAATATAAAAAAAAAATTCTACTATTTTTTAACATGAAAATTATTTATTATGATTAAAAAATAAAATAATGCTTTTCTTTGCTCATTTTGATGGGTACATATCAATATGGCACTAATTGTGTGAACTTTTTTTAATTATAGCCAAGTGCTTATCGTTACTTCTTGTAATGAAATAATGTCATGTCATAAAATGAGCTGTGGTTTTAGTAGTGAAAAATACTTCCCAGTATGTGTCATCTATGTTGTGGCAAACTACTCACTATTGTGTGCACAGCAGATAATATTAAGTTTGGCATAAATTTTTGCACTAAAATTTTTTTTACCAAACTGTTTACGTTATGTTAGTAAAACTTTGTATATCTTTATGTATAGTGTTGATTTGTACTTAATAAGGCAAAATATTCTTAAAAATACTTTTTTATCTGTGTATTGTCAATAAGTTCTTTTGACAGGGGGAAAGTTTTGAAATTACTCTGGAAAACAGGGAAGAACACTGGGGATTTCAGAACTGAAATTCTTTAGCAACCACGATAACAGTGGTGGCAATATTCACAGATTTAGTTTCACCAGAGCATAGCACTGCATTTGTCAGAATGTCAAAAAACTGCTGGGAAGCTGTGTACTGTAGGGATTTGAACATTGCATTTTGAAAAATTGTGTTGATATAAAAATTGCATATATATATATATTTTTTTTTTAATAAGAAATTTTAATAATTCCTTTAGTGAGGACTCAGAAAGGGTAAAGATAAAACATTCAAAAGAATGTGGTGTTGCATCTCGTAACAGCAAAGTTTCAAATATGATGTATGGCACTCTGGCTTCAAAACAGCAAAGTTTGATGGACCTCCTATTAAATTAATAGGGCATGGCACTAACACAGGATACAAACCTGAGAAGTGTATGTTGTAGCTGTTCCTGGACAGTAGGTTCGGATAAATGCAAACATATTGTTGCTGAGTTCATGCATTTGAACAGGTGAGTTTTATTAATTTACCTTACGATTACAGTACAAATGTTATCATCGACAATGATTTTCACAAAGCACGCTGAGAAATCAAAGACAGAAATTTACAATAGGAAAGTTTCCTGGTAAATATAACACTTTTCACGTTTTAATTGCTGTGATAAGTATGAATCAATATTATTCTCATTCAGTTTTCTGGTGCATGGACTGCATTAGATTTACCTTTTGGTATACTTCATTTCATATAAGTTGGCCAGATTCTGACAGTCAGTGAGAGGCAAATTGACGTATTCGAAACAAACAACGTGCCATTTACAAAATCCTGTATCAGCTGATGCACGAACGAACAAAAGTTAATGTTACGTAGGCTATTCTGAGTGCACTGCCGACGTACATTAGACCAGCCGAAAATACACGCGATAGGAAAGAGTTCCTAGGTTAATTAATACATTGTATTGTACGTGGTCATAAAGCCGCGGATTTTAGTGTTAGAAACTAAACTTCGTGCTAAAGTAGAAATGTATAGGTGTTCAAAATCAAAGGCACGTTAAAACTATCCGTATCCAAGTGAAACGCAATTTCGAATCCCCTTTTCATGTCTTAATCGCCCCTCTCCAACCCCGCTTTCATTACGTGCTTGATATTAATTTCAAAAGCATACAAAAATATTGCATAATAATTGTTAAATTATTTTTTTCTAATAATTTAACTACACATATTTCTAATTCGTGTCGTTCCGAGCCAGTAATAGAAGAACAGTCAACTTTAAAAATTCGCATCTATTGAGCAAAATAACCTGCTTCACTCTCGTTCCGGGCCGATCGGAGAATTCGGCTGGGAGGGCGTCACTCTCCTGTCTCTCGGAGATTATGTTTCCTTTATGGTAACTTATGGTGGTATTGGGTTCATGCCCGCCCCCACGTACTTTCGGGTTGGATGGTGCGGTGGACAGCTCCCCTGCTTTTCAGTTTATTACTTTCAGTTGTGTGTTACTTGCTGTCTCCTCTTGTGTGAGGTACTGTAATAATTAAGGTCCTGTTAAATTAAGTTGTAGGGTATTTATTAATTTTATCTCGGGCTTTTCGTGACCAATTTTTTCACGTAACTTTTGGATGTCTCCCTGACTTCCTTAGTCTTCCTTCCCGTTTGTTTTCCTTTTCCTTCTATGGGTATTTATATCCGTAATTAATTTTTCTTATTATTACAACAAATACATCTATGGTTGTGCGGGCGCCACAGCCCCGCAGTTCACAATTACATACACTTTGCATTCTTTTATTGCGGTTTCCTTCTGGATGTTTATTTATTGTTGTGCGGGCGCCTTAGCCCCGCAGTTAATTTCCCATGCTCCCTTTTTCTTTATATCATTGTCGTTTTCATTTTTGGGGGTTTTGGAGAGTTTTTACCCCGCTGTACTAATACTATCCTTATTTACTTCTTTTATAGATTCCTACGCTGTTTCTTTGCTGTCCTTTTCTGCAGAAGAGCACTATTTGAGCGCTGGAATGCATGAATGTCATTTATTGCTCCTGTTATTGTTTCTGTAAAGGGTCTTCCTTTGTCAATAAACAATTTTGAAATCAAATCAAAAATAAGCTCAGATTTCGCTCCGGACAGGATGTGCGCGCTGCCTATCGCATTTTTCCTGAAGCATTACCACCCACAAAAAAAAGAAAAGCGCCCCGAGTGCGACATATATAAATTTACGAACAGATACCAATAGTTTTATTTTTAGCAAGCTCTGCATAATTTTTAAAGTAACATATATTTCGTCTACAGCGTTTGCGAACGACCCTAAACACGCCCTCCAAACTCCGTTTCGTCTCTCGTCGCCTGCCGCGCTACACAAGTAGTTTACCAATTGCCGCACGAAGCAGGACCTCCTGGACGCGCTGACTCGTCGCATCAAAGCCGCACCAGTTGACGGCGAATGGATACATAAACGGAAAGTAAACATTGGCGCGGCGATCGTTAACTGTCAAAAATGTGGCCTTCATATATGAGATGAACCATAATACTGCCACATTTGTTACTTTAAACTCTGTTGGCACTTCTATGTATTTCTGTAAAACATCACTTGAACTGGGGTTGTTTAGAAAATAGCACATTTCAGACCATGGTACTCTCTGTCTCATATAGCTTGGCAAATTCATGACAGTCAGTGAGTGGCAACTTGACGTATACCAAACAAACAAAGTGCCATTTACAAAACCCTGTATCAGCTGATGCATGAACGAATCAAAATTAATATTACATTGGCTATTCTGACTGCACTGCCTACGCACATCAGACAAGCAGAAAATACGCGGAGAAGAAAGAGTTCCTAGATTAATTAATACATTTTCTTTTAATTGGTCACAAAACAGCTGTTGTTAGTGTTACAAACTAAACTTCGCGCTAAAGTAGAAATGTAGAGGTGTTCAAAATGAAATGCAAATTAAAACGGTCCGTATTCAAATGTACAGCAACTTCAAACATTGGGGAATTCTGTTTACATCGTATCCCCACTCACCCAGCCATCCATACATACTGGATATTAATTCCAAAAGCCTAAAGAAATATCGCATGGTATTGTTCAATTATTCTTCAAATAATTTGACGAAAACTATATTTTAAACTCGTGTCGTTTCGAGCCAAGGCCAACGTGCTGCTATCTGTTGATGAACATGCTTGGCTCACAACACGCCCTGCCACGCCTTCTGTTACAACACAGAGCTCTGTACATAGAGAGTACGGCCATTTAACCAGTCACGGCCATCTTGTCCCCATCCAGACTCGCGGATCGCACCGATAGCAATGAAAGAGCGACCGCAACTCGCCACTCAACTCGTTCGTTCTCGAATGTTGTTTTAAAAAATTTCATCAAAATTTCTCCACTAGTACTACACATCGTGGGGATTCCTATGGAATTGTCATATTTCATCCACGCGTTACGATTGACCTGTAAAAAAAAAATAAAGATCTCAAAACCAATTTTTACCGAAAAACCTGCTGGAACATGTAATGCTAGTAACTACCGTAAAAACGTGAGTTTCGCGAAAAATTCTATGTTTACAATACCGAAGTCTAAATAAATTATTAAATTTTGATGTTCTACAAACAAATCTTCTGTGGGTACAATCTTTTTTAAGAGGCGGGGTGAAATGTTTTACATGTCACGCCGGTTTACGACTACGCGTCGCCGCTACAGAAAATGTACTTTTTACAGACTACTAAAGCTACCCTCCGACAAAGATACGAAAATTATATTCTCTTGTCAAATTAATGTTTATTACGATTATTAAAAATAAATAATAATGCATGGACCAATTTAAAGGGTTTCAGAATGTTGTTTTAACCTATAGAAAAGTTAAAACGTAATCCTGTTGAATTTCAGTTTTAATTACAACAAAATCCAGTTCACAATTTTAATTAAGTATTTTTCTGAATCTGTATGGAGGCATTAGGCCTGGATGAAATGCAAAGCCGTCAATTTGCGACGAACAAAACAACTATAAAATGCCACTGCGATTATGCAATCAAAGTTTTTTTTGTTACATTACGTGGTGTAAAAATATATCGGCGACGGGTTAAATACAGAGAAAAAATGAGAGCTCTCAGATGAACCATCAAACAGATGCAGTATTTATTCTGCATGGTGTACACAATCATTTTCATTTTACGCACGTAACAGTAGCTACTCGTGGTATAAACATTATACCCCCAGTCTTCCGTATAAAAAAGACCAATATATTTTATGTTTTTATTTATACGATTACTTAAATAAACAACTTTGTGGTTTGAAGCCAGAGTGTTGTATCTATTCTTTACATTGCAGTTACGAGACGCAACGCCACAGTCCATATTTCACATTTAATATTTCCGAGCACTCAATTAAACGGATACATAAAATCACCCACATACTCCTTGATCTCATGCATATACACTACAAGCTCAAACATGCAGGATTTTTTTATATTAACACAATTCTTTAAAAAAAAAACTACATTCAAATCACTACATACTACACGGCTTCCCAGCGGTTTTTTTATGACGTCTTTGCCCTCCATTTTTGCAAACGCAGTGCTGCGCTTTGGCGAAGCTAAATCCGCGAATTGCCAACATAACATTCGACAATGGACATCAGTACGATGAAAAGCTATGAATTCAGGTACTGGATACCTGATGACACACTCAAGGGAACCCACGTTCGCCAAGGTAAACGTTGTCTAGGTGACTACTTCATTTTTAAGGGCTTTCTTCCTTATTATTATTCCATTTGGAAACTGGCATACATTATTTTGGGGGTTGTCTTCCAATATGCCCTACAATTAGGCACTGAAGACTAGCGACTCCTCAGTTTCTCCAACACCTTTGTATTTTTCAACGTCCTTTTAACAAACCAACTCGAAAATCAACGATCTCGTCTCGGCAAACATTGCAGTACAAAGCATCAAGTGGAACAGGGCATCAACTGTGCAACGATCGAGTGAAGTCACGAAATTCGCGTTGTGCAATTTACTACATGTCAAAAGTGATCTCGCAGTAACGATCTGAGGAAAGATATTCCAGTTGTCCCCAAATTTATAATTTTGAATAAATTTCCATTGTGTTTGTGGTGTTGGCAACACGACTGTGACCTGAGAAAACAGTGGCTCGAAAGAGCCTATAAAGTATCCCCCTCCCCCCTCCCGTTTGCAACGGTAAGGTCATTCGAAGAAACAAAGTGTGTCAGTATGTCGCAGGAGCATGAAGGTGTGAGGACAAGGTTGGGAGTGTCGAGCATTAGGGGAGGGGGGGGTTTCCACTTATGGCTGCCGCTTGCAAGCAGCACAGCCAGCGCTACCACGACTTTCACGTTTAATTATCGCAACACATCACATAAACCCTCGGCGGAACAAACGTTCGTACTATGCATGCATTTATCCCTCGTTAATTCTTGTGCATACAAAATATTGTTAACAGAGGAGTTTTCAAGACTTTAAACATTTTAATCCATTAATGGAAATGGAAACTTAAACCAATTTATCGAATGACGAGTGATGAAATAAATACACGTACTACATTTTTTTTGCATCTATCCACGATTTTGGCACATTCAAACCAAGCGTACAGAATTGCTTATGTAACGCACAGGGAAATTATTTTTGGCCGGAACTGTACACTGCGAGGTTCAATGTCGCTGCGAAGTCCTTATCCGCTCGTGCCACTAAGGCCACACTCCAGTAGCAGTGATATTATAGCCTATTGCAATGAATACTGTCTACGTGGGTTATGCTTCGGCTAACTCGTACAGTTAATGGGTCACATGAAACAAATTTGAGCAGGTGCTCAAATGTTGCGAAACGTACCTAACACAGGTACTCGCGTTCGTAAGAACACAACAGGACATGCTCACTGCCTTAACTGAGCACCTGCTCACAGTCAATCTGCTATTTCTATCCGTAGCAAACTGAGGGCGTCCACAGTATGCCGAACTAGCACCTTCTCTCAAGAGAACCTGCCCGACTTTAGCCATACGACCTGGTAGTTTAATCGTCCCGTACCGCCCACTGCCAACAAACCCACGCACGCAGCACGACCAACTTTCGCTTCTCTGCTATGCACCGCGCCGCTGCACACAGTAATGTCGCGACGAATATTTGATCGACTTAACACCGGCCGTTATCGCAGAAACCCTCGTGTTTCTCGGAGAGGCCTAATGCTTCAGTTCGTCGAGTATCTAGCGTACGAGTAACATGGTGCGGGGGGGGGGG
>NQII01000849.1:84578-95849 GCA_002778355.1 Clitarchus hookeri | reverse complement strand
GGTCCTGGAACAGGCGTGTGCAGCCTCAAATAGTCCGTCACTACCTTCATAGTCTTGCCAGTTGTTCAATAAAAGACAAAATTTTGCAATGAAAACACTCGATACATTATTAAAAATAATGCTATATTCTGAAAGACGACGAGATGGCGACGAAAACGATGTCAAACAACAAGCACTTAAAATGAACATTAGCAATTGAGGTGCCTCTCATACATTAAACATACCTACCGTAGGATTCACGTGGTTCATGGGCCGAGCACGAAGCCTGCAACAGTTCATTTGTTGTGATAGCTTAAACAAGTGGCGTGTAGTAGGTTTACAAATCTCGTACCACAATTTTAACTTATTTTCTGGAATGAAACGAATGTCTATAATTAGTTGAGCCGTTTTTCAGTATTTAATTGTCGGTAAACATACAATGGAAAATAGATCATATAAAATTTTAAACCATTAGGTTTACTTGCAGAGTAATAGTATTGTTAATAACCCTAAACGCTATGTTTGTTTAAATACACACGAAATACAATATAAAAATGCATAAAATTGCGCAAGTGCTAGAAAATGTATTATTCATTGTTCACTCCTATGTGTATTGAGAAAAGACCGAATAGTGATTGTAAAAGTTATAAAAAAAACCATTTTTCTGTATCTCTTAGTAAGGTTGTTAAGAAATCTGGAATTAGAGTTTGCATTTAAATATCACTTATTTCATTGCATATCAAATAATGGATCTATATTTTCTTACATACTCTTAACTTCTTTGGAAGAAAACAGTGTAAACGCATTTGTTTTAATTACAAAAATTTTGAGTGCCCGTCGCTTGCAAACAAAACATTAAAAAGCAGTTTGTTTAAATAGCTTACGCGCAAAAATCCAGCTTTAAATGAGATCATTATAAAATACCTATTAACTTCAGACTCGAGGTACATCCGAACATCATAACTACATATGAAAAAAACGGAGTATGGATTTTACTGCTAAAATACAAGAAAATTGCAATGTTTAACTTTACAGCACAAACCGACATCTTGTGTACTGTATAGAGGCTCGGATTCTGTGCGTTTTGAATTTATCGAACTTTCATCGTCTAAACTGCTGTTCTTAAGATTTGGGTACGTGTGCTGCGGTTAAATGATTTAAAATATGTGGCGTGAGTTCTGATCATTTTCAGTTTGTTCCATTACACCTTCGAAGTGTAAACGAGTTTTCAATTTGTTGGCAGAGTATTAAAATTGCTCTTATCAGGGCTGATATACACGTAATATTCCATAAATGTTTTCCAGCTTCTCATGAACCAATAATTTTTTAGAATGATACCGGGCGTTTCCTTTATGGCTATTCTGCTAGTTTTTTTTTTCCTTACCTCGACGAAATAAAAGATAAATTGTAACATGGCACGGGCGAAAATGTGTCGCAATGTACTTTTTTTGTTCAGAAGAATAACACGAAATGAAACCAGTTATGAGATCAGACAGTCAATAACAAAAATATATGAATATTGCATATGTAAAGGTAAAGTTATTCGCTATACCTTAAAGTTTAAGAGATCAATTTGGGGATAAGTAAATTTACTAAAAAGACAGTTGTATATGCAAACTTTTTCACATATAGCCTATTCGCACATAGCCACATTGTGACTCACAAACTTTCATATTTTGGGAGTGTGGGGTGGGGTGAGATCTCTATTTCGCTACACGCTGAGGGAAAAAAAATAGTAAATGTGAAGCGAGAAGAGCAGGGGACAGAAGGGGGAAGGTAATGGAGGGAGGGAATAGGGGTTTGGAGGGAGTGAAGAGGGGATAGAAGAGAGGAGGTGTGGGGTGGGGGTGGTATTGTGAAGGGTTGAAGGGGGAGGAGGTAGAAAAGAAGGGAAAGGTGATAGGAGAGTGGGGGAAAGGAGGGGTGATGAGAGAAGATGGTTGGAGGGGGAAGGTTGAAACTGACTACATCCATAGCCCACGGCTGGTTGAAGCTGACTACAGTACTGCTCGTACTGTTGATGATGTATTGTAGGTAGGGTTGAGATTATTTAAATCACCTTATTTTAATCAGTGATTTAAATCGCAATTAAAATCAAGTGTTTTTTTTTAATCGTAGATTTAAATCAATGCCTTTTTTAATGCAACAAAATCGACCAAAAAGTGTCAAGGGACTTCCCCGACATAAACTACGGCGCACACATACGTGCAATGCTGTTTATCTACACAGTTCGGGTATTCCCCAACATGTGTTTTCGCCCGGTCATTCGTGATTGATTAGTGAAAGCGTGAATACAACAATGGCTGGAAGAAAAAAAGATGCTGTATGGGTTTATTTCGGTGAAAAAAAAGTCTGCTTGCGGAAAGTTTAACAAAGCGGCGTGTAAAAGTTGTAATAAGGAGTTAATGGGTTTGGTAGCGAGAATGAAAAAACATTTAGAAATATGTGTGGCAGAAAAGGATCGCAATCAGAACATCAAATCAAATTAAAACCTATCTCAAAAACATCAATAAAATAGAAGACGACATCTGCCAATGCTCCCAAGGGATACAAGATCTGGACCATTTATTATACTTTTGTGAACTATTTAATGAAGAAAGATTAAAGTTAATTTGTCAGTTAAGACAAAAAAACGAAACATGGCCTCTACAACTATACAATATATATAATAACGAAATAGCCGAATATATCAACGAATTCATTCAGGACATCTATTTAATAGTCAAAACAATGAATGACAATTTGGAAACTTAATAACTATAGACTATAGAAGATAAAGATAAATAAATAAGAAGTGGTGATGGGGATGAAGAGGAGAAGAAAGATCAAAGGGATATGGTTAAGAGGAGTAAGAAGTTAGATATGAAGAAGTAGTAATATACAAGAACAAGAAGAAGTTTATAAGAAGTAGTTGTTGAGGAGGATGAAGTGAAGAAGAAGAAAAAGAGAATTAGGAACAACAGGAGTAAGAAAATAGAAACAAACAAATAAGAGAAAGAAATAAGAACATGAAGAGGAATAGAAGATGAAGTTGTTGAGGAAGAGGATGAAGAGAAGAAGGATAAGAATAATAATTAAAGATGGTTAAAAAGATGAAAGGTTTTGAAGAATGATAAAAGAAGAAAGGACAATAAAAAGAAGATGAAGAATCCATAAGAAAGAAAAAAAATGAAAATGAAGAAGAAGAAAGGGAAGGAAGAAGGAATTAAGGAAAAAGAAAAGGGAAGGAAGAAGAAGAAAAAGAAAACTTGAAAACTTTAAACTTAAAGTAAAGATTTAAATGAAGAAGAAGTAAAGATGGTCAAAAGATTAGCTGATTGACAGAAGGATATAAGAAGAAGTTATGATATGATAATTAAAGAATATGAAGATAATATAAGAAAGAAGAAGACGAAGAAGCATACGAATAAGAAAGGGAGGAAACAAGAAATAATAGGTAGAGGGAATGAAGAAGAAGAAGAAGAATCTAGATAAAAATAAGCATCCCGACGAACATGGGTATTATAGGAAGTAGCTGCTAGGAGGATGAAGTGAAGAAGAAGAGAAATAGGAACAACAGGAGCAAGAAAATAGAAAAAACAAATAAGAGAAAGAAATAAGAACATGAAGAAGACTAATAGAAGATGAAGTTGTTGATGAAGAGGATGAAAGAGAAGAAGAACAAAAGAAAAGAAGAATAAGAAGTAAAGATGGTTAAAAAGACGAAGGGTTTTAAAGAATGATAAAAGAAGAAAGAATAATAAAAAGAAGATTAAAATCCATAAGAAAGAAAAATATGAAGAAGAAGAATAGGAAGGTGTGGAATAAAGAAAAAGAAAAGGGAAAGAAGAAGAAGAAAAACTTCTAACTTAAAAGTAAAGATTTAAATAAAGATGAAATAAAGAAGGTCGAAAGAATAAATGATTGAAAGAAGGACATAAGTAGAAGATATTGAATGATAATAAAAGAAGATGAAGATACTATAAGAAAGAAGTAGATGAAGAAGACTAAGAAGGGGAGGAAACAAAAAAGAATAGGAAGAAGGAATGAAGAAGAAGAAGACTCTAGACTCTAGATAAAGATGAGGCGTCCCGTCGAATATAGGTATTACAGGAAGTGGCTGTTGAGGAGGATGAAGTGAAGAATAAGATAAGATGAGAAATAGGAACATAGGAGGAAGGAAATAGAAATATACAAATAATGGAAAGAAATAGGAATATGGAGAAGGATAGAAGAAGTTGTTAAAGAAGAGGATGAAGAGAAGAAGAAAAAGAGAAAAGAAGAATAAGAAGTAATATGGTTAAAATGATAAAAGAAGAAAGCATAATAAAAAGAAGATAAAGAAATTAAGAATGAGAAGAAGTAAATATGATTAATAGATTAACTGATTAAAAGAAGGAGATGAGAAAATATGGCAATTAAAGAAAAAGTATTTATAACAAAAAGAAGATGGTGAAGAAGAACAATAATCAAAAACCTCGGATGGCCTTTGGCTAAGAGAGGTGAGGAGGAAACTAATTGTAATTGTAATCAGAACATCGACTCAGACGACGTCGGCGGCAGTGCCGCCGCGAGCGCGGGTAACTTACTATCCTTATTATTAACAGTACTACGATTTTTGTTTGTCATACATTTTTATAACTTATGCAGTTATGTGGTGTGATATATTTTATATCTTACAATATCCGGCAGGATATCACGCCGCTTTCTTTGGCGGTAACGGATACCGCACGTTCGTGTGAGATCAGGCCTTGTAGTTGGTAGAAAACTTACCAGGACATTTATTTACAAGACATATTATTATAGAGATGTTTGTTTTTATGTGTGTTTTAGGAGTAAACGAAAATGCTTGTGCCCCGGTGTCTTCTGCATCTGCTAGTTCCTTACCTAAAGTAAACCAGAGCGCTTGTTTAGGCCGAAAATAACTAGATAACTACGTTGTAAAGCAGATGCCACGCAGAAACATCTGTTGGATTTGCAAGTAGCGAAGTATTTTTATGCAACGAATACCTCATTTCTGCACGCGGAGTACGAAGAGTTCAAGAAATTGATGAGCATGTTACTTCCAGGTTACGTTCCTCCAAATCGATTTGATATTGGTGGCAAGCTGCTCGATGAAATTTTCAAGGACGAACAAAACAAAAATAGATCAGATATAGAGAATAAAACTATAATCTTGTCAATTGATGGGTGGTCTAACATACGAAACGACCCTATCATTTGCACGTGTGTCTCAACGAATGATGGTAAAACTGTCCTGGTTGATACCATTGATACGCCAGACCATAGTCACACTGCCGACTACTTAGAAACTGTGGCAAATGAAAGTATACAAAAAGCAGAACAACTTTTTGACTGTAAAGTTAGAAGTGTTGTATCGGATAATGCAGCTAACATGGCAAAAATGCGTAAGCAGCTTCAAACAAACGCTGCTGACGATAATGGCGCGAAGTTAATATACCTATAGTTACCTACGGATGTTCTGCGCATATTCTTAGCCTATTGGCTAAAGATTTAGAAATTGCAGATGCTACAACACATGTTCTGAAAGTTATCAAGTACTTCAGAAACAATCATTTCGCGCATGCTAAATATTCACTCACCAAGGCGAATAGTTTAGTAATGCCACAAGAAGTAAGATGGAACACAATGTGTGATTCACTAAAGACCGATTTTGATGCAAATAGCAGATGAAAATAAAGAGGAAATTAGCTCTGACATTAGAAACCTCATGCAAAATATGAGTATTAAAAGAAATGCAGAAGGTCTAATTGCACGACTAGAGCCAATAGCCAAAGCTCTGGACAAGATTCAGAGCGATAAGTGTACCATTTCAGATAGCGTGCTTATCTGGAAGGAATTAATTGACCAACTAGAGGAGGAACTACATATGATTCAAATGAAGATTGTCATGAAAAGTTATCGCCAAGCGATGACACCGGCTCACTATCTGGCTTACTTGGTGAATTCATAACTGTCCCAAGAAAAGTTGACAAGCGACGAAAGTGATGCAGCCTTACGAGTATTAGTTGATGAACAAGTAATACAGAAAACCGCCCCTACTGATTGGTGGTTAGCAATCCACAACATGAAAAAATGTATAACTGAAGCCGATTACAGATATTAAAGCAACTGCTAAGTGCTGTTGCATCTTCCGCTGGGGTGAATGGGAAAAAATAATTATGTAACCAGCCAAACGGATTTTGTCAATTTTAAGTCGTTGATTTTGTTAACTTTTTGTTTGAATGTGATTAATATTGATAATTTTAGAAGAACTGCAATGTTGATTCTTTTTTATTTTATAAATTAAAATATAATTAAAATAAACAAACAGGGTTTTTTTAATAATAACTTACTTCCAAATGAAAAAGATGGGAATATGCAAAAAAAAAAATCTGATTTAAATCAAATAAATCCAATTATTTTGATTTTTAAAAAATCGTGGTTTTATCAACCCTGATTGTAGGTGATATTCTCACTATGAAAACGTATCCAGATACTGTGGAAAGTATTGTATTGCATTCGTCTGAGTGGAAATTAGACGTCGGAACACAAACTTTAGCTGAACCGAAAGTTGCATGGCGTAAAGTTAACCAGATACAACATGTGGCTACAGTGGATGACATTTCAGCGCCATTTATTAACAATATAGTTAAAGACACCATCAAAAAAATGTTTGTTGCATGTGATCCACTTTATGTAAATAAATATGCATTGTCGCCTTTTACATGAATCTGAATCCAGTTTTATGTATGTAGTGATGTGTATATTTGCATTGTGACGCCTTTTTGTGTTAAAGAATGAAATAAGTTCTTTGTACGTATGTAGTAATATTATGCGATGTAGTATATATCATGTAATAAAAAAATGAAATGTGTGCGTGCGTGCGTTTATTAACATACCCTAAAGAATTTTTAATATATGTTTAGAAATATATATTTGTTTTTATATTCTAAGATGAAGTCTGTGTGTGTGTATTAAAATAAACGAAATACAGGGGATGGACAAAATAATATGAACACCATGCAATATAGTACATTTTGTTGCATGTTGGCAACACTGCTTCCGTATAAATAATACGACGCGTATGTATTGCACAGTTTACGTGCCAAGTCTTGTAGGTTATATTTCAGTGTATTATACGCTTTGTTCCGCGACGGTTAAAACAAGCGATCGGTGAAATGTGTGATCTCTCAGACTTCGAAAGAGTGCAAATCGTTGGTGTTCGGTTAGCGGGAGCGTCTGTGACGAAAACAGCTTAATTGTTTAACGTTTCACGAGCGACAGTATCCACGGTAATGGCAGCATACTCTAAACACGGTAAAACATCATCGGCGAAGAGGAACAGTGGGCGAAACCCAAAGTTAACTCACAGAGACCGACGAACATTAAAAAGAATAGTGGCCAGAAAACATAAAAATACCGCGGCAAAGTGACAGCAGAACTCAACACTCACTTGAGTAATAATGTTTCGACAAAAACAGTACGGCGGGAGCTTCACAAAGCTAACATTCATGGAAGGGGTGCAATTGCGAAATCCTTTATAACAGAAGCCAACGCTAAGCTGCGAAAGAAGTGGTGCCACGATCATAAAACCTGTACACTTGATGATTGGAAAAATGTGGTATGGTCCGATGAATCATCGTTTACATTGTTTCCTACACACGGCCGGGTTTATGTANCTACAAACGGCCGGGTTTATGTATGGAGAACCCCAAAATAAGCCTACGATCCGGACTGTCTGCTTCCTACAGTCAAGCATGGGGGAGGTTCCGTTATGATTTGGGCGGCTATATCATGGTGTTCAGCTGGTCCTCTCATTCACATCACTGGCCGGATTACTGCGAATGAATATCTCAACATTCTCAATGATGAAGTTCTTACTATGACTAGCATATTGCTGCAAAACACTGCCATATTCCAAGATGATAATGCGCCCATACACACAGCCAAAAAGGTTCAGTCTTGGTTTGAGGAGCATCAGAATATCATCAAACATCTTCCCTGGCCAGACCTCAACATAATTGAACCGTTATGGGGAGTTTTAAAGCAGAAAGTGAGGAGCAGATTTCCATCTCCTAATTCATTGAAGCAATTGGTGGATGTTTTGGTACAAGAATGGGACAACATTCCGTTGGAAACTATTCAGACACTCTACGAATCTATTCCGCGAAGAATTGCAGCTGTCCTAAAAGCAAATGGTGGCCCAACACCTTATTAATAAATAAATATTGTGTATATGTCAGGTGTTCATATTATTTTGTCCATCCCCTGTATATTCATGTAAATGTAATTTACCTACGAGTTCTAAGAGAGTTAATAAGTTATTTGTACATACGTAGTAATATTATGCGATGTAGTATATATTATGTAATAAAAAAAATGAAATGTGTGCGTGCGTGCGTTTATTAACATACCCCAAAGAATTTTTAAGATATGTTTAGAAAGATATATTTGTTTTTGAATTCTAAGATGAAGTCTGTGTGTGTATTAAAATAAACTAAATATATTCATGTAAGTGAAATTTACCTACAGAGTTCAAAGAGAGTTACAAGTATCTGTGTGAGATATCTCCCAAAGACACATTCGTCCCTTGACGGTTGGAAAAGCGGGTGTTAGCATCCCCCGACCGTGGTCATAATCATGTTGGTGGGAAGGAGAAGCAGATGTAGAGCCAGGGTGATTATTCATAATAATTTACCGGGCGTGGGGAAGCGTAGATCAGATCTGCGTCCCCCAGACTCAGTCAGACATGCGGGCGTATTATTGACCCACTTTCATTCTGCATGGCGTGGGAACGAGACGTAAATGGTAAAAGGAGTTCACACTCAAGTCGTGTGAATAAACTCATGGTACAGCCTTCTCGTCACAATTGCGCTTATGCCGACCTCCCGTGGCGCAGTCGGTTGGTGCGCCGCCGGTCTACGGTGCGGGAGGTTCTAGGTTCGAATCTTAGGTAAGGCATGGGTGTTGGTTTAACTTAGGCCGTAAGTTAGTATGTAAGCCGTCCCCTGATAAGCCTTCAGGAATAGCACAGTGAGACGTTAAAAAGCCCTTTCCAATTCCAACAGCGTTCATCTTTTGCGCTCAGGATTAACTTTAAATCACTTTAAAGTAGATCTGAAGAGGGTCTAACCGAAGTCTGGTGTCTGGTGTCATTCCTTTCCTATATATGGAGTGCCACCCCCTGTATCTCAGGAACAATTGAGTTATAATAAACAATTATTATTATTAAGGTTGATATTAACAACGGTTTAAAACAAATTATTTTTTTAAAATGCACATAATAAAATTCTTAAAAGTTTCAGCTTCTACGTAATTTAATAAACCGATATATTTTCCACCCGGTTTTAAGAAAACAACGTAGTTATTTTCAATTATTTGTTTTTAAATTTATTTCTTACTAATTGATATCCTAGGGAATATGCAAGCATATATAATTGAATGTGCATGGAAATATGCAAATCTACAACAAAAAATTCTGTGTTAATGAGCTGCGTACATTAGGTGCAGAGTCACGGCGGGCGAATATTCAACATAAATAAGTGAGACGAAAAACTGCTTACAGAAAAATGTACAGATTGCAAAACTTAATTTTCAAACAATTTTTACATTCCCAAATGCGCAGTGAAGGTTTTAAATTTATATGCACGTACGACGATAAATACGTATGTATTTCGCCGTGTTATTCCACTGCAGTCAACTTCTGTGGGTAGCGTAGTCGGTGGAGGTGCAACCTTACAGTAAAAACATCTTGTGTTCGAACACCAATGACCCGTGGCTGTACCATTTTTTAGTATAAAGTGAGGTTATTTTCAAACACGGGCTGAACCTCTTTTCCCGCACAGAAATTTGACATTAAGCATGGGCTTTAATAAGTAACGACTAAAATTCGATTTTACATTATTATTTACTTTCTGAAAAAGAAGAAACGGAAATGATAAACATCGGAAATAAGCTCTACATGTGTATAGAACTAATGCTACCTTTTTCATTATAAATAGTTCAGCCAACATACTCAATTTCTTTACCTTTATTAATGAGCCAAACATAAAACTACGAGAAGAAACATTTCAATTTTACAAAGAGCTAATTACAGAATGTGTTGGTAACAGAATTCGGCTTGTACGCATTTATTATAGTTGTGGCTGCACCAGACTTGCATTTTTTGTGTGTCTGTTAGGCGTTTGAGACTAAGTCACAAGCCTCAAGTTTAATCTAATGAGTACCGGGACCGCGGTGTAGTGGTCAGAGTACTCGCCTCCCGCCAAGGCGGGGTCGCTCCCGGATGTTCGCACGTGGGAATCGTGCCAGACGATGCCGCTGGTGAGCGGGTTTTCTCGGGGATGTCACGTTTCCCTCGCCCTTGCATTCCCACACTGCTCCATACTCACCTCGCTTCACTCTCGCCGGCTCTCAAGAACCCCGATGTTAAGAGCCACCGAAACCTCCCCACTCTTAATGAATATCTATGCATGAAGTATTTCAAATCTGTCATGATCTAAACATGACTTGAAATAGGAAGGAAACAGTAAAGTTCAAATGAGAAAATAATTGCTCAAATGAGAAAATAATTGCGCAGTTTTGTGAGGGTGGTAGTGTAATAGGGGGGTGGCGGGGGGAGAATCCCCCGAGCGCCAGTCGCTGGAGGGAGGCAAACCACGTGGCACCGCTAACACTGTGCACGCCAAACTGATAACATCGTTCTCTACTACCACGCTGTTAATTACCAAGCTACGCGACTGATGTTTTTCGAACAGGTAGTTATCACGCGCGGAGCATTTTTCTCTTAACTGCTCTCGGCAGCAGTCATTACTGAACTGGACAACCGCGAGGGCTGATGTTGAACAAGCTGGGTTGTCGATGAGCAGCGACTCGGGTTACGGGGACTCACCGACGCACTACACGCGAGCCAACAACACTACAACATGTTCTACAGACATCACGACACTACGACACGCCAGTCGAGAGACTGGTCGGGAGCTTCCCTCCTTCGCCGATAACACCTGCACGTAAATTTACTAAGATAGCAACAGTGGTTAACAGCTATAAGTACGGGCCCGGAGCCCAGCTAAAACATAAACACAGCAGCCCGCCGCCGGCTCAATGATTCGACCCAAGTCTGTCGGGCTGCATTTTTGTTGCAAACCCACGAAACGAGTTATGGGCACTTCGGTTCCTGGTCTGTTGACAGCGCGGCCTTCCGTGGGCAGGTGAGAGATCGGCGGCGTGTCGGCAGTCATGAACGGCCATCAGTGCCGAGTGTGAGTACTGTTGTCGCCGCAACTGCTGGAGGGTGAATTTAGATGGGGG
>NQII01000849.1:39707-72311 GCA_002778355.1 Clitarchus hookeri | reverse complement strand
CACCCAATTACCCTTTCTCGCTCCATTCACGGGACAGCGGTGGTGTAGTGGTTAGACTACTCTCCTCCCACCTAGGCGAACCTGGTAAGATTCTCGGACTTTCGCATGCGGGAATCGTACCGGACGATGCCGCTGGTGGGCGGGTTTTCTCGTGGATCTCCCGTCCCTTCATTTCGGCGCTGCTCCATGCTCACCTCGCTTCACCCTCATCGGCTCTCAAGACCTCGAAGTTGTGAGCCGCCAAAATCTACTCAACTCACTTCACTTCTTCTACTAGTCCACCATCGCGAGTCGCCGCGCGTCTCTTCTTCACCGGGTCGCCATATATTTCATTGTTCATCTGGTGGGCGGTGACACTCGCTGAGTTTTCCACGTAACCTGTGACACGTCGTTACAGACTTGCTCTCACTTCTGCCACTATTACTATCATAAACCCACGCACGCTTTTCATTCGTTTCGAGAAAATATTGCTATCACAAACCATGCAACCAAGAAGTTCTTCCTCGGAAGCATTCATGTATATGCAATGGTGGATCTAAAGACTAATTGTGTAGGGGGGGGGGGCTAGGTGAAGAGAGGGGCAACAGTGCATTGCTATCAAGCCACACCTTATCTGTACGCATTATATTTTAATGCTACATATAAATGTCAGTACTTGGTGGGTAGGCTATCAAAATACTTTTAGATGCCACCTTACTGTACAAAGTATATGTATTAACACTGCACTAATAACAATGTACCCTGTTTCAAGAATATCACTTTAACCGGTGTAAGTTCAAGAATACGAGGGAGGGGTTCAAGTGTCCTTGGGGCTACCCCTTGGATGCGCCACTGTATACGCCAGCAAGTGCGGGAGGCTCGCTTCTCTATATCCCTATGCTTGGGCCGCCGGCACTACCCAGCTGGCGGCAGCTGATGTTAGTGACGGCCCGGCTATGTACTAACCGTTACGACAATATTCGGCGCGCGTCGGCAAACACGCAACTCATTATACGGAGTGTAATGTTTTTGGCACTGCGGCCGGCTTCACGCGCAGCTACCTCTCCCTTCGCCGGCCGCACAACGCTCACCGCAAATTCACCCGCCACCACCGCCGGCACTTGACGAGATCGGGACGCCGCCTGCCTTTTGCAGTGTGTTTCAAATCCACTGTTTTTTTTTTTTTCGAAACCATTAAACGTGTTTCCATAATACCAATGTTCGAAACGAAAACACACTTCAGACACGGAACGTATAATACTCGCAATAGATCACGCACATTATAGATGCTATTCCCGGGCCCTCCATCGTAGTTAAAAACGGCTTTTTCACGCTGCGTTTATCTCGTCGTGTACTGGTCGGAAACTTACTAAACTAGTATAGGGACCTGCACTGAACTTTGCTTCAAACGTTCCATTGATAAAATGATAGGGCAACCGCTTAAAGTACCGTAGATACAAGCAGCACGACGGAAAAACTGCACGCCAGTTCAGCGCCTTGCGTGTAGGAGTGACGGGGCGCTGGGCGCACGTGTCAGTGTCGCCCTTATCGCTCCCCTGCCTCACTTGATAAGTGTTGTGGGAGCACGGTGCAGTCACGACTAGGCAGCGAGGTCGTCTGGGGCCGGTCCTGTCTGGAGATAACTCTGCTGCCAGCCAACCTCGGCTGCGGAGGTCGCCGGATGATCCAGCTCGTCTCGTCGCCGAGCAAGTCCACCAGGCGCGTGCAACGAGCGACTCTGGTCAACTTATTTCTACCGTTCCCTGACGTGGGCACGAATGAGCGGCATTTCTAAACGAGTTCGAGAACTGGAAAACAGTACGGTAAAACCAGCCCGTAAGAACACTCTTGGTAGGTAAAACGGCATCCGGTCATTCGAAACACTTGAAAGAGCAGACCGCCCGGACTGACATGAGCAGCGAACAAACTGACTGACTGCCCGTTTCGAACGCCCTCTCGCGCCGCTCAAACTGTGGCAGTGTTGCCACGCTCGAGTCTGAGGCGCAACTATACAGAGCAAAGTTACGCGAAATGCAATCGAAAGTGTTTTTAACAGTGCAGGGCAAATCACTGGCAACGGAATATGTCGCGTATTGCCTGAGCGTGCGGGTGATTTTCTTTTCGTTTATAGCAACACGCGTGTTGCGAGATATACGGTTTCAAATATACGACTCGGGAATTCTGGGCACCGACCGCAGCTGCAAGGTTACTATAGGTTTTAAGGCCGTGTTTTGAAAAATTCCTTTCAGCTTATTTGTATCCTTTCACCAATTGCTAGTATAAAAATTGTCACGTGACTATAAAAAACAGCTTATACATTTTAGAGCTCTCTAAAGTAAATGTTGTAAGCTACAATAAAATATGATTTTTTTTTTTTTTGTTATTATGACTGCTGGGAGGGCCTTGAAAAGTGCTCACTTTATCGTGAATGGCTTATACTCCCGTATACTGTATCTCACGGCACGACAGTTATTTGGCGGCCTTAGGGCCGACTTGTCCGTGACTAGCGCGCATGCACGCGTCAAACCACGACCCACATCCTTTAATTATCCTACATTAGTTTTAACTGCAACAACACGTATTCAACTGGCATGAGGTTGTTTTAGGCCAGGTTGGATTCACCCACTATCGTAGGTTAGAAGGTCATAGGTTGATTAATTATGTTGAAAAATGACGGGTGGACACAAGCATGAGAAGTAATTATTGGCCGCACACCAACGCATGCACAGTAACCACGGCCTCATCTATGCAAAATGAGGAACGACTAGAGCAAAAAACATCGCGCAGTGGCACGCGCGAGTAACCATCGAAAAATATAAACTATGTTTTCACCTCGGACATTAGAACAACAGTTGCCCTCCCTCCACACCTGCGCGAACACACTACTCTCCTGTATCGCCAGACACCTCCCCTTCTAGCCGCCCCCCCCCCTCCGTCATACTGCACAAGGAGAATGTTCTCATTTGAACCACATTGTAAATTATAGTTATGATTTCTGGGTCTCGCGTCGTGTGTGCGGCTCCGTCTCTTCACTGCGCAGACTTCTGGACTCGAGATTTTAACGTCTGCGATTTTCTGGATTGCTTGCCTCTTTGCGGATCTCACGTTCCGATTGCTAGAGTTTTGCGTTATTTTCGTGTTACATCGATTGCCTTATTGGCTATGCGGACTTCGATTCCAAGGCCAATGCACATTCGTGTGCACAATATTTTTGGCTGAGGGTAGAGCGAGTAGAGGAGAAGGGGTAAACAAGAGGGGCGGAGGGGGAGAAATAGGAATAAGATACAATGGCGGAGGGGGGAAAGCAAAATATAAGCGGTATGAAAAAAGAGGGGAGGAGAAAGAAGGGGGAGAGGGAGAGAGACAAGTTGAGAGGAGAGGAGAGAGAGAGAGAGAGTATGTCAGACTGACGACGCCGGCCGCAAGCTCCAGTTACACGGAATGTCTCCTAAAGTCGATATTACACGATACCTACTGTCGTACGTTTTGTATAAGCTTACATAATGTTACGTGTAGCTGGTCTGCATAGCTGCCATTGCCCCGTCCCGCTCGAGCGAGCGAAAGAGGAGAGAGTAGTAATGTGCGGCGTTTACAAAGGGACAGCTTAATAATGCCAGCTGCTGCGTGCCGCCGCGATAAGCCCTTTGCAACGCGCGCTCCTGACCTTGGGTAAATTGCATTTATGCGTTTATCTGAAATAATTTTCTGGTTTATCGTCCTTGCCTCTCTCAGCGTGCGGGGAATATTCCATTAATTAAGCATGACGGGCCTCCCGAGTCGGGAGTTTGGGCGATTGCGCAATCTTATTTTGGCATACCTTTATCAAGAGTGTCTGAAGCGATAGGCGACGAGCCAGAAGAGCAACGAGCAGCCGCGGAAGTGACCAGTCGGTGCAGTGAAAATGCTACTGGCAGGTAGGACTATTGAACTGGGTGCATGGAAGTATGACATTTCAAATGATGGCAACATACAGACTGAGCATGTGGTGAAGATGAATGTGAGTTAATTGACTATAATCAGAGACATTGAGAAGGACGTTAATTAGAGTTGAGATAGACATTAAATATTGTGCTCACTGAGAAATAAAAAGAGTAATAGTTGAGATAGATAATTTAATGTTGTAAATAACAGCTGTGTGAATGAATAAAAAATTTTATTTGGTTTATTTTTTTTTTATTAAGACCTCCGTCCCTCACGAACTCGGATACGCCCCTCTGGCATTTTGTAACGATATAATAGGTCTGGTGCATGAGCCACCGGCGTTATTACACGACAGTAGCTGGTGATTATCGCAGTGTTCACAAAACAGTTTGTAAATATTTAAGCATTGGGAATAGGGCTTGCATTTATTGCTGCCGTCATTTTAATGGAATAAAGAATTACTTTATCTCTGGCGAAGGACTGAGGTGCGATGCTGAGAATTTTTACTTGTGTAAGCATGGGTTAGTTTTCATCCTAGGGCGCAAGGTATTATTAAAAAACATGAGGATGTGCCTGAACGTAATCGCCATGGTTCTAAACCGATTTGATGTATATTTACAATAATATATTCATAATCTGATCGTGATCTCTGTTATATCCGGCAGTAAGGTTTTCATGTTAGATTTTTTTTCTCGTAAATATTTAAAGTGATGTTTTTCCATCGTGCTTGATATCGACGGCAGTAGTATTTCAACGATTATTTCCCGAGTCAATGCATATCAAGGTTCATGGGAGGCTATTATTGCATTACTTGCTCCCACGTCAATACCCCTGCTAACCACAACCGAAGCGACGCTGCTCGCTTGTGTGTTGTGAAAATATTCCGTTAATAAAACAGGTTAAAGTGAGTCCTATCAGAGATATTTTTCCTAAGTTTCTTCAGTGCATATGAGATTTCGTTCCGGCTCGAAGAGTTGCGAAAAAGGGAAGAGCCATAGGAAAGGGGTTACACCGAATGAAAACATTGTGTACTATCCATCATCTGCAAACATCAGAGAAATGCAAAGATTGAACGCATGGAAAAAGTAGGATAATACATGTATGTGCTCTGTTTTATGCACTTTTAATTTATTGAACCTTACCCTACAGCTTTTCTGAAAAACTTCATATTTCAGTGGTATATAAAATCGAATGCAAGGGACTGTTTCAAAGAAAAATTCAACGAGAAAGTGCGTTACGGGGAATATGGTTCAATCTGAAGTATTATGTCTTTCTCGGGCCGTTTAAGTCGGCTGAGTTTTGTTTGACAAACAAACGAACTGAGGAAGGAATGTTTTTGAGGAACGAAAGGGCGAAAATCTGGGAATGACCCTGCCAAGAAACGAACTTGTCTCGTTGTGTTGGGGGGAAGAGGCCAAGTGAAGAATGGGTGTCCTGTGCGAAAATGTGTGTACAAAAGAAAGGATGCTGTGTGCGTACTCCTGATGGGAAACGAGAGCTCTAGCCACTGCAGTCCCCCTCTTATGTGACGCCGTGGAAGAGGTCATCGTTGCAAAATTGACCCGAGGTGCGGTCTTCGACGGGGAGCCAGAACTGTAGTGTCCAAATCTTCATAATTTCGCCGATTGCAGTAGGCCTTCTGACCTGAGTAATCTCTCCTGCAGCCTGATACCTTTTTTTAATTTTGGGGTAATAAACCTCGTGTGCGTAAACATGAGTATTTTTAATATATTTTTTTATAATCAATTGCTTATGTACTTGCATTATACGAGATCGAGATTTTGTATCTTCATGGCATCACGAGGGGCAAATATTATAGCAAGCATCAGAACTCTTTCTGGGTATAATGGAAGTGCACAAAGTTTGTCGCAAAAATTAACACCGATAATGGATGATTTAGCTCTCGCTTCTGACCTTTCGAAAATTTAACGTTCGTATGTCTATGTGATACACTGGCATGCCTGGGCTGAAACATTGCCAACGTGCGTATGTATCTCTGCAGGTTCATAATGAACTGGGGACTATTTTAGAATCGGTATTTAACTCTGATATTATGACACGTACTATATAATTAAATAAATATATTAGAGGATTAGACTTTTTTATGGTCAGGTTTTCGGTCTGTGAACATAAGACGTTTCCTCTTCAGGTTCAAGACTAATACAACTTAAAATACTAGGGTTTTTTTCACCTAGGAATATCGCTTCGATTCGGAAATATAAATATGTAGCACTGTTCGGGGCATGAAGTGTATTATAAGTTCGTTACTTGGAAATTGTTTTCCCCCTTTTTCTGTGATGGGTGGCCTGTTTCCTCTTACATTAATTTGGTTTCATGCGCACGCGCGCGCGCGTGTATATATAAGTGGGTGCAAAAAAGTCTTAGGGTTTTCCGTAGCAACAATTAAATATTTTATTCATGAAATGAGGTTTACACTCGTATTTGCAGATGTGAGCGGGTCGAATATTCTGTTANATGGTCATTAAGGGTAATTTATGGGCCATTATCTGTCATTATGGGCCATTCATGGGTCATTATGGGTAATTTATGGTGTGTGTCGTGCTAAGAGCGGTGCTAAGTGAGGTGCTAAGGCCTGCATGCTATTGGCCAGCTGCAATTACGCGGCAACTCTGTGATTGGCTGGTCGATGTCCGCACAATGTTTTACTGGCGTAATTGATTCAACGTCAACATGATGTCATACGGCTTACATATGGGTATACTATAAGTAGTTGGGGGGTCAGCTGAGAGGTTAGTTTTGACAGTGGCTGACGTGAAAGGTGGATCGTCTCGGCTAGCTTTTGCGGCTTCGCGTCTGAGTCAAAGTCTTGTTCGGCATCTGCCTACATCAGTGTTGCCATCGACTTCTTCAGGCATGACGCCGACAGCACCTTCGTCTTCTTCGGATGGGTCACTTACAGCAATGTTGCCATCTTCCCTTCTTCGGGAATGTCATCGACTTCTTCGGATGGAGCACCTAAAGCAGATAGTCATCGATGACTTCGTCAAACCTTCGTTGTTGTTACTGTGGCGAGATATTTGCCTACAGCCTAAGTGCAAGGAAGCACGAAAGAACTACTTGTGTGAAGGGTCCTTCCTGTGTTATGCAACAAAGTGTTAAGTACAAACGCCTGTTCAAACGAGGTGATAAGCTGAAATCATATAAAGAACTATAAAGCAGAGTTCTTGCAGCTAAGAAACGCCCTGTACTAGCTATTGGCGATACCACATCAAATGGATCCTACCTAAAAAAAAAGCAGCATTTAAGGGCATTTTAAAAGATTATGTGATTGAAAATAACTTTGTTGGTACGAAAGACATATACACATACCTGGACCACCTTAAACAAAGGATAATCCACAAATTAACAGAAGAAGTAGAAGAAGGTCCCATAAAATATAATGCTTGGCTGGAGTGTACATATGAAAAGCCTCAACCTTTAGATGAAGAAATCATCTGGCGGACATTCAAGACTGCAAATGAAGCATTGCAAACCGTTTATAGCATTCCAGAGGCTGTAGAGGCCTTGAAAGAAAAACTTTGTCGTGAGGAAGAAGAATATATGGCTAAGGGTTCTGGGTGGATGCTTGCTAGCGTAGACTGTCTCGAGCTGTGTATAAGCAGACTATATTAATTATGTGAAAAGGAAGCATGTTGCTGGAAAGACACTGCATGTATATTACAGAGAATGTGAGGATTCTGCTTTTTATGTTTGTAGTTTATGTTTCATGTATGTAAAAAATATATGTATTCGATGAATAAACAAAAGTGTTTTATTTCTCGCTAGTGCTGATTTACCTTATCCTAGCATGCCTACTTTCCTTGTTATAGGGAATAAGGTAGCCTTGGCTTTCAGATCTGTCACTACAAGTCAATACTGTGAGCATGATAATACAAATCAATGAAATGATGTGGGCAAAATATGATAATTTGAAAGTTAATACTTCAAGATTTCTTGTGTAGGCCAATCACTGAATGTGTATTATCATTGATAATGTAGCAAAGGTATATGCTGAAGCATACAAAAAAATATCAGATTAATACTTTAATACATTCTAAGCAGGTTGGATGTAGCAGTCTTGGAAGTAAGCTGTTGAAGTGTTAGAAATTTTACCTTGAAACATGATGGGAGGGGAGGGTGAAGGCTGAATCGAGCCTGGCCAGACCTGCTTCAGTGTAGTATATGGCGAAGAGAGGTCCTACATAAATGTCTACATGCCCGGTCCTGCTCTAATACACCACAGTTATTTTCCTAGTAAACACAAATTACGAACTAAATGGAAGATTTTGTTGGTTAAGGGACAATATAGTATGTTATAGTCAATGGTTGCAGAAGCGATGTAATCCAATGTGGTGGTTTGAGGTGATCGAGTAATCAGCAGGCTAATTAATCTAGGTGGAATGGTAGAGCATGAATAAAATCTAATATGATTGTCTGTGACTAAATCAAGTATGAATGATACGGAATCAAAGGAAGGCGACTAAGAAAAAAAACTAAATCAAAGATGACGAACATGGCATGATAGAGCATGAGAGAATATTTGTTTCGCTGGCTTGTATGGTAGCTAAAACAAATGAAATCATACATGGCTGACATGGAAAGATAGAGCATAAGTATGTGGGAAACATGGTGACGATGTTATGTAAGATGGTGGTATTGATAGAAACTAAGATGGCTCACATGGAATTACAAAGCATGGATAAAACACAAGATGGTGGATGGAGCACAGAATAGAAGGAATGGCTGAGTATGATGGAAAGGTGACTAAGCAAAATGGAATCCAAGATGGTAGTCAGTGACAATAATGTAATTTCTCCCTCGATTTTTGTGATTTGTTCGATTTTGTGATATTTCTAGATGTTTTGGGTTAAAGGTCACCTAAGGCCAAGGTCCAGGTCGACAACAACCTACATTGTGGCTAAATCGGCAGCTCATCTGGTAGCGAAATCGATAATTAATACACCAGCATCACCTAGGTGATGAAAATGAAAACGAACGATAAACGAAAAAATTAATATGGTGAGCGGAGTGCATTCGACAAAACGAGCAACGGCGAAGGGGGTGGAAGCCTGTCGACTAATTAACTAATTAGAAACATTGGTGTCGGATCGAACGAGCATGAGCAATCAACCAATAAAAACACTTGGGGGGGGGGGAGAGTGAAGCGAGCACAAGTAATCAACCATTGAGAAACATTAGTGAAGGAAGTGGAGGGGAACCGACTAATTAACCAATGAGAAACATTGGTGAGGGTCAGTCGCCTACAGGATGTGGTGCTGAGGGAACCTTCGGAAATGCAAGTTTTTCAAATCATTTTTTTAAAATTATTTACAATTTATGAATGATTTTTTTATTTTTTGGAAAATTGTGTGATTTTTGGGTTGAAGGTCATACAAGGTTACAGGGTCAAGGTCAAAGGTCAAGTTGAAGGTTACTTGGATTAAATATGACAGTTGGGTGACATGGAGGTTGGTCGGTTCCAGTCCCCATCCTGTTTAAGTCAGAATATTCAAAATTTTAATTTTTTATAATTTTTTACATAAATTATTAAAATACAATTTTTCAATTTTAAAAAAATAATTTGTAGCAATTTTGATAATGTTTGGGGGAATTTTTGCGAATTTTTTGGGTTCAACGTCATCCAAGGTCAAGGTCACCTGTATCGAAGGTGGCAGTTGGGTTACATCAGTGTTTTTTTTATCTCGTTTTTAATTTTTTCGAATTTTTTTTTATTTTCAAGGTCAAAGGTTATCAGATCAAGGCCACCGACATCCAACATGGCGGACGAGGTGGACACTGGCCGACCTGGCGAGGGCCGGTCTTGTCGGGAGCTTAGTCCATCCACCTGTCATCGAACCCCAGACCTCCTACATGTATATTTTTTAATAATTTCTTAAAATAAGTTTTTAATTGTTTACATTTTTTTGAGTGTTCCGGTTATTTGGGATTATTTTAATTTTTTTAGTTTCAAGGTCATGGGCACAGGGTAAAGTTCAAGGTTAAAAATGAGTCCCACAAATGCTTCCAATGAATTGTTTTTGCACAAAAAAAAGGGGGAGGGCTCGTTTTTTTTTTTGCAAATAATGGGCTCGGTGCTTTTTGAGGGAAAATCAAGAAATTTTGAGGGGGAAAGAAAAATTTTAATCTACAAACTGCAAATTTCAAGGGGAAAAGGGAAATTTTGAGAGAAAACGTGGGAAAAGGGAAATTCAAGATGGCGTCGGCCGGCTCCTAGCTCCTACGCCAGACGCCGTAGCCCCAGACTCATCATTATCATACTACTCAAAACACTACGCCATACTTTAATGTCTTTTTTTTTTGTAATGCGCCGACTGTTCCAGCGAACATCATTCATGTGCAACCAATTATATGTGGTGCAAAACTTTTTTTGAGGCGTGTAGTTCACAGTAAATATGAAACTCACTCGTAGAACTAGTAGCCCAGTAACTTGTGTATTATCTAGCAAATTTATGTCTTCATTACTGCTGGAAATTACAACAGTTTAATGCTTCTTGATGGAACTATGAACATGATAATGTGAAATTGCCACTGTATTTTTTTTTCTTTCAAGTATTTGTGTGATTTATACTATTTCTTAACACTACATTATAAAAAGCTTTTTTCCCTGTTGGTTTTCAATAGAAGCCCATTAATTACCTCTCAATGCGCTACAACAGAATATGGTATGCGTCAGTTTAAATATATGTAATACAGTCACACTTAAAAGACAGCACGTATTAAATTTTTTGTTAATGGGTAGTATTTATGGTCTTTAATACTTCATGCAGTACTTAACAGCTGGCATCGTTAATATAACTTTATTTTATTTTACAAGCCATATGTATGAATTTCAACCTCTTTTCTTTTGGCTTCATCAGTTCGTTTTACGAAGTGACCACAGAGGGCGTCTACTCTCCGAAACTGTAATGTGAGTGATCGTGGTACGAGATCTGCGACAGAAAATAGGTCAAAAGTCGTGTCCATGTCGACAAATGTCATAATGGCTGCCGTAGTAGCTATTATAGAGAACTTGTACAACTTGTAAGGACTCTGGCACAGTGTAATATCGCCATAAGGAGCAACCCCAGCCGCCTGCCAGTCATCAGACGAGTGGAAACACAGTTTATTACAAATTACTTACAAGGCTTTACTGAATATTGTGAGGGGCAGGGGAGGTTGGAGAGAGAGAGAGAGAGAGAGAGAGAGAGAGAGAGAGAGAGAGAGAGAGAGAGAGGGAGGAAGGCTTTTTTTTTTTTTATGCAGTTTAACAGCAGGAGAGTCATGAATGCGAGCAGTTTCTTCACATGACGTGAAAGTGAAAGATGCTACAATATTGTGTTGACAGGAATATCTCAACTGATGGAACCAAAGTCTTAAAATGTTTTAGGTTGAATCATAAAAAAAAAAAAAAAGTCGAACAGTGTTAGTAATGTGTGAAGTGAGGGTGTAACTTTGCTATCGCGACGATTCCACGCGCTGCGTGCTGCTCACTGCAGCATCGTAACGACAGTGCCAGCCCGCTGCCGCGTCGCACCACAGCCCCGAAATGGAACTGCGCATGCGCACAGGTGGCGGCTGCCCGATGTTGGTGTGGCAAACGCATAATATCTATGACCCCAATATAATGAGTTTGGCTGCTACCCTGTTGATCACCTAGTGATAAGCTGAGCAACAGAGCCTTCAAATTTACTGCGAACTTACCGTTTCAGACACCAAAGGTGACCACGATGAGGTGGTCGCTGGGATTTCTTTGTAACTATTAAATGGCCGTTTTGTAGTCAGTGGAAACTCGCAACTACAAGAATGCCTATTTCATTTTATGATTCACACGAGAAAAAATAATTTATGCGCCACTTCTGCGGATACTATTTAACTATGTTAGTGCTGTAAAATATCCCACAACACGGACACAGGCTCGCAACAGTTTGAAATTGAGTTAAGTTGACTAGACATCCAACTTCGCTGGCACAAATATATAAAATTAATCAGGCGTTTAAAAACCACTAGAAATACACGGTAAACGTGACAACTGTCAATCACAAATTCCAAAACATTTCCTCGTGGTACGATACAACGTTGACCAAAATAACTAAGCACACATGTTCGCCCCTAATCCGGTCGACCGTATTATGCAAACGTATTGAAACCAGAAACCTATATTTAAAAAAAAGGCAACAGGTTCTGTGAAAACCCGTCCTCCACTGTCCTACTCCTGACCCGGTTATTAAATAGCCATTCCCTACGGCGGCGAAAACAGGAAATGACGCGGGTCGTCCAATGCACTCCCCCTCCCCGGCGACGTTCACTAACTTCGTACTTTCACCATTGCGCCACAGCCGTTCCCTCAGTATGAATTCCTCCTTCACGAACTCCACGTCCACTTTTTTTACCAGCGTAACTTTAGTGATGCCGCTGGGTATGGGGTGAAACTATCAAGAAACACCGAGAGTTTAAAAACCTTAATCAAGTAGTGAAATCAACACGATATTTATTGTATACGCAATGCAATGTATGATTATTCAAGGCTGGAGCGTGACTGGCACGGATTAAAAAGGTGATCATTAAGAACTTAGGGTAGAAGTGTCGAGAGGGTTGTAATAATTTTACTTGGCTACTTAAAAACATCTACAATGTTATTTTTTAAACCAAACCGCATCTAAAGGCAATATTCTTGGAATAAACCAGATAAGTGAACCAATGATTTGATTTATGATGAACTGGTGCTTACAACAGAGGTGCGTGTGTGTGTGTGTGTGTTTATATACATATATATCACACAAAGGAATGATTGACAATGAATTACGAAAATGGAGAAAAACCATAGCTCCTTACCTAAGTCGATTAGATTCCTGAACGACACACGCTCTCTTCTATATTCATCATTTTTTGGCTAACTTTTTTAATTATATCGGCTGACTAAAACTGGATAGCAGTGATAAATATTCTGTTTATTCCGCTTTCAACACATACCAACCGTGCATCACAAAGATCACCAGATAATTGCGTAAAGCGGGTCAAGTAAATTTTTTCAGAACACTGTTACAAGAGAAAGGCTGTCGCAGGAATGTGCTGTGTTTCAGCAATGTATGTCCAGTTAATGATGCTGGACAAAAACCGTACCACAGCTGGTGGTGCGAATAAACCCCGACACTAGCAGTAAAACCCACTCTTGCACGAAGGATGCTACTGATAAGAGAAATCCATAGATAACATGCACGAGAAACAATGCAATCGTAACGGAAAGTAAACAAGAGATAAGATAAGCGTTATCTCAAATCGCGCGGCTGTTATCTCCCAAGGCTTATGAATAGGTGAACTCGGCAGCGCACAGTAGATTTAATGTGCTAATGCTGCCAATGAGGTTGTGGTTATGTTACAGCAAAATGAGAACCACTGAACCGATTTCGTTCAAACAAACTTAATTGTTATTCATGCATTATACACAAGTTCTACATGACCAATAAATAACATGCAAATTTCCAATCGTACCACTTAACTTTCTATAAATCCATATTTCATCTCCAAGCTCAAACTTAATCTTCTTATGGGAAAACAGAACAGGACATGTATGAATACTAATTACATCAGTCTGATTAACAACACCTTCATGTACTGGCTAGCTCTATCTTCCAACATATTATATCACGTGGACCCATTTCAGCAAAACTCGTAAATGTCGGGTTACCAGCATTACGACGCTTACAGAAAAAACAGAACTCCAAAAGTCCACCTCCTGCTTTAGCAGTTATCAGGGTTGAAATGATTTTAATCACCTGATTTTAATACGTGATTTAAATCGCGATTAAAATCAAGTGATTTAAAAAAAATCGTAGATTTTAATTAATGCCTTTTTTAATGCAACAAAATCGACCAAAAAGTGTTAAGGGACTTCCCCGACATAAACTACGGCGCACACATACGTGCAATGCTGTTTATCTACACAGTTCGGGTATTCCCCAACATGTGTTTTCGCCCGGTCATTCGTGATTGATTAGTGAAAGCGTGAATACAACAATGGCTGGAAGAAAAAAAGATGCTGTATGGGTTTATTTCGGTGAAAAAAAAGTCTGCTTGCGGAAAGTTTAACAAAGCGGCGTGTAAAAGTTGTAATAAGGAGTTAATGGGTTTGGTAACGAGAATGAAAAAACATTTAGAAATATGTGTGGCAGAAAAGGATCGCAATCAGAACATCGACTCAGACGACGTCGGCGGCAGTGCCGCCGCGAGCGCGGGTAACTTACTATCTTTTTTATTAACAGTACTATAATTTTTGTTTGTCATACACTTTTTATAACTTATGTGGTTAAAAACAGATACCGCACGTTCGTGTGAGATCAGTTCTTGTTGTTGGTAGAAAACTTACCAAGACATTTATTTACAATACATATTATTATAGAGATGTTTGTTTTTATGTGTGTTTTAGGAGTAAACGAAAATGCTTGTGCCCCGGTGTCTTCTGCATCTGCTAGTTCCTTACCTAAAGTAAATCAGAGCGCTTGTTTAGGCCGAAAATAACTAGATAACTACGTTGTAAAAACAGATGCCACGCAGAAACATCTTTTGAATTTGCAAGTAGCGAAGTATTTTTATGCAACTAATACCTCATTTCTGCATGCGAAGCACAAACAGTTCAAGAAATTGATGAGTATGTTACTTCCAGGTTACGTTCCTCTAAATCGATTTGATATTGGTGGCAAGCTGCTCGATGAAATTTTCAAGGACAAACAAAACAAAAGTAGATCAGATTTAGCGAATAAAACTGTAACCTTGTCAATTGATGGGTGGTCTAACATACGAAACGACCCTATCATTTGCACGTGTGTCTCAACGAATGATGGTAAAACTGTCCTGGTTGATACCATTGATACGCCAGACCACAGTCACACTGCCGACTACTTAGAAACTGTGGCAAATGAAAGTATACAAAAAGCAAAACAACTTTTTAACTGTAAAGTTAGAAGTGTTGTATCGGATAATGCAGCTAACATGGCAAAACTGCGTAAGCAGCTTCAAACAAACACTGCTGACGATAATGGCGCGGAAGTTAATGTACCTATAGTTGCCTTCGGATGTTCTGCGCATATTCTTAACCTGTTGGCTAAAGATTTAGAAATTCCAGATGCTACAACACATGTTCTGAAAGTTATCAAGTACTTCAGAAACAATCATTTCGCGTATGCTAAATATTCACTCACCAAGGCGAATAGTTTAGTAATGCCACAATAAGTAAGATGGAACACAATGTGTGATTCACTAAAGAGCTACAGTATGTTAAAAACTGGCCGATTTTGATGCAAATAGCAGATGAAAATAAAGAGGAAATTAGCTCTGACATTACAAACCTCATACAAAATATGAGTATTAAAATAAATGCAGAAGGTCTAATTGCACGACTAGAGCCAATAGCCAAAGCTCTGGACAAGATTCAGGGCGATAAGTGTACCATTTCAGATAGCGTACTTATCTGGAAGGAATTAATTGACCAACTAGAGGAGGAACTACATATGATTCAAATGCAGATTGTCATGAAACGTTATCGCCAACGATGACACCGGCTCGCTATCTAGCTTACATGGTGAATCCTTAACTGCCCCAAGAAAAGTTGTCAAGCGACGAAACTGATGCAGCCTTACGAGTATTAGTTGATGAAGAAGTAATACAGAAAACCGCCCCTACTGATTGGTGGTTAGCAATCCACAACATGAAAAAATGTATAACTGAAGCAGAATTACAGATAATAAAGCAACTGCTAAGTGCTGTTACATCTTCCGCTGGGGTGGAAAGAATATTTTCAACGTTTAATTTTGTGCAGACCAAAATAAGAAACAGGTTAGGCACCGAGAAGGCACCCAAATTAGTTTTCCTTTTAAAGAACCTGAATGGGAAAAAATAATTATGTAACCAGCCAAACGGATTTTGTCAATTTTAAGTCGTTGATTTTCTTAATTTTTCATTGTTAATTGTTTGTTTGAATGTGATTAAAATTGATAATTTTAGAAGAACTGCAATGTTGATTCTTTTTTATTTTATAAATTAAAATATAATTAAAATAAACAAAGAGATTTTTTAAAATAATAACTGACTTCCAAATGAAAAAAGATGGGAATATGTAAATAAATCAAAAAAATCTGATTTAAATAAAATAAATCCGATTTAAATTAAATAAGTCCGATTATTTTAATTTTTTTTTAATCATGATTTTTATCAATCCTGGAAAGTTATGCCTTACAAACAGAATCTGTACATATAAGTCAAAATAATAAAGTTATCAACTACACTGAGGACCTCTTAAAGGAGATTCTTTTTGGAAAAGTGCTACCCGGAAAGAAAAATAACGTGAAAATATATTTTTTTTTCTGAAAGGAAAAAATCCATTTTTGAGCAAAAGGGGGGTTTCTTTGGGGGCAAAAAAGTCCCTCTGAAAAAAAAAGGAGTAATTTCGGAACAAAAGAGTCTCTTCCGGTACTAAATGGAGTAAATTTAAATAAGTAGTCTCTCTTGATACAGAAGTAGTTCCTTTAGATATAAAATGAAACAAAAGTAGTTATGTAGTGAAAAAGGATAAGTAACACGCCCTCCTACCTGGCGCTTGAACTGCTTTGCAGTGTTTTTGAAATACACGTTTTCCCGCGAAACTAATAAACGTGCGTCCAATGTGCATTTCTACGAAAGGAACAACACACGGGGGATGTTAATTAATGCACGTTAGAAACACCATTTCAGAGTACTCCAAAAATACTACAAATTGCCTTTTCAAAGCGCCGTAGGTCAAAATATACGCTTCAGATACGTACAAAACTATTCAAGGGCCCTGCACTTAGCCTTCCTACAGGCTTTCCACCAATAAAATAATAGGGTCACCGTTGAAAAGTCCCACAGGTACACGCAATTTAATGACGACACAAAACCCATGTGCCAACATAATGTGACCACGTTGCTTCAGCATACCAGGAAATAACTTGTTAACCTATCACTGACAAAGCTTTAACAGATGGTTTTTTTTTTAGTTAGTGCGGTTGACTCCTACCAGGATCACTCTGCCTCACGATAGAAAACCAGGTACCACGTTCCACTCCTTCGCTGGCAGCAATCTGTGACAGACCAGCTAGAGCTCTGTACTCAGTGCCCTCGCGCGCGCAGACTTCTCGCCACGACTTCATTTCCGCTGGCCTTCACACACTTGTATTCAGATACTGCGGGGTATCAGCAGCGATTACAGCTTCGCTGCGCGGATTTCTTTTCGTACACTGGACTCTTGAGCAAGTTAAAGATAACTGGGGTCGACCCCAAAGTCACAGTGACGTCACTACAGTGTTTACTGGATAGCGAGCACGTGACCTTCGCATTCCAACTCTTATACTATAGTGTCTCGCACCACTTCTCCACACTTTTAAAAGGCCAGAACAAAATATGGGAACGCAAGTGACTTCTGAGCTCGCCAGATAACTGACTTTTTATTGTATTAAAATCCTCGAGTGGAAGACGTTTTAACGACAGTGCTATGTTTACGAAAAGTGTATTCGTGCGGTTGTGTGTGTCGCACACTTTGTTATGCAAATTAATCTGCAATATAGAAAACATTGCTAATGTAAGATAGGCACGGAAATTAAAAATTCCAAATGTGTTTTTATAACTAAACAAGCCGAACATCGGACACGCCGGTAGTACCTGCCATATTAATTGGTAAGGTACATGAAAAAGTAAATGTGATTATCTACCCAAGGTGATCTGAGTAGTACCACTAACACTAAAGTGGAGTTGTCCGAAGTTAAAAGTTAGTACCTGCAAAATGGGCACAGACACCTTCCATGCTACTCGATCAAGATGGCAAAAGCAATAAACTCCTGGTCTCTTGTTTCGTAGCTAAGCTACAGTACATACCTGATCATAGGTACATCTCATAGGTATATCTCGGTCAACTCCCTCCCACAGCAAACACTGACCAGTTGTATATGGAACTGTTTTACAGTTCACTCAGAAACCTAATTGTAATTTCAATACGGCAAAGTCGGTCGAACAAGCAACTTTGTCACATCTCAAGCAAACATGACAGTAACGAACGAATTGCTGGGAAGACCAAACGCCTACGTGTTCCTACAGAAAGTTATAACAGGCCCGGCCAGCGTGATGGAATATTTTGAAGGTCTCTGGCCACACATATCAAAGTCGGGTCAGAGCGGCCTCACAACTTCTTTTAGCCAAGCTAATGACGTCACGACCAAAGGGCGAACATAAGTGGACAATTTGGACGGCAGCTTGGTTAGTTCAGGTATGCGGCGGGTCGTATTTTAATTAAAAATTGCGGCGTCTCTGTAATAATACACTACAGTGTTGTGACTTGTGTGTGTTCCTCGCTGTCTCGGAAATTACTCTGCCTAAAAAGTGTACTTCTTTAGCTTCCTGACAATCATGAAAGAGCAAATGCCTGGGCGAACTCTTGTTTCGCGAGAGAACTTTGTGCTCGAAAAGTTTTCACGTGTAAGTAAACGCTTGTCTATCAACTTTATAGACTTTCGGTAAGAAAAAGTAACATTCATTTAACATACTTATTATCACAGTGCGTGTTTGTGTACTAGCATGAGAAATAGCAAAATATAGCTTTTTTTAAGCCTATAACAAAGCTTATGCACTCCACATAAAGACGATTTTTGCAGTATTTTGGGTTTAAATAAAACAGACATCAGTTATATTAAATACATGTATTGGGAGTTTTGAACTTCTTCATTATTTCGTTCCTACAAATCATTTCAAACAACATTAACTTAATTGTTTTATAAGATTCACTCCAAAGGGGTTATGTTTAAATACCTTATTTGTTGGTTGAACATTACATAACATCATTTCCAAACAAAGAACAATAAAGAAATATATTTTTCTACATTCAGCTAATTATCATTAGGTTGTATTTCTGAACATTGTTTTTTCTTGTCTGCAAATAACAACAGAGTAAATACAAAAAAATATATTACGAAATAGCTAGTTTATATATTTTGAGAATGAATAATTAAGTAATATTTCTGAAGATCGTTCTTAACATGCTTACAGATGGCGACAGATTGAAAGCAGCGAAAATGTTGTATTATTTAGCTGTATTGTTACACACTGCAACAGCAATGGCGCGTAGCTAATTCATTGGCCACTGCCAGTGACGTCACATACTGGTAGTGTCTGTAGTCACGGTCAGGGCCGGGCGCTCTGAACCAGTTTACATAATACTACAGGTAAATGTGCGTGTTCACGCATTTCCGATACCTATCAGGGCGCCTGCCGTATCAGGCAGGGACTGACGAAAGTAATATTGAACAATGCTACAGGACATTTCGCGATGGCAGGACGCCACATGCGGAGTTTCAGGTTTGACTTGCCCTGCGATGTTTTAACGATATGAAATCTGGTTCTGTTACGCGGGTATAGACGTGGATTATATTTCATAGCACATTTCCTTTTATGGTACATGCTACGTCCCCAGTCTCAACACTTAACGAAATTTTGTGTTTACATAGATGCGTGGAAGGAAGTTTATGTTTTATTTGGTTATTTTCAGCATAAAATATGACATCGTTTAAATCACAGCTCAAAGAATTTTGTGCACGGTATTTACTTTGTGCAGTAAAAAGCAGTTTATCTCAATTATTACAGTTTTCTCGTGTCAAAACTGGAAGCTCGAAACTATTTAATAATTCCAGGTACGTAGTATGTATGCACGATTGTGGTAAAACTTTTAATGAGACTTTTCACAATGGGCTTAAACGGTTTAAAAATAATTCTGTTTACCACATATATCAAGCGCGAAAGAGCTTACCTCAATCAAACTGCCAAGCTGTTTTGGTGAAATACCAAGCCTCTGAATGACATATTTTATTCATATGATCCTCCAGTAGCAATAAAAGCATCAGGAACGTTAATTGCTCCATTCAAAAATACTAACAACATTTCGTATCTTCATCCATAAAATGTGAGAACAACATCACGAACTCCCTTTCCACTGGCCTATTTTCCAGTCTTTTTTTTTTTAACCTCTCAGCTCTTCTACACTTATCCTCGTCTTCTAGTGCTGCTGCTACGATTCCTAAGTCACTATTGCTAAACTTTAAAACATTTTATTACATTCGATGATAAATTATGAACATGACTTAAGGCGACACCTCGTGACAGGGCTGACGAAAGATTAGCGCCAGTTGATGCGTAGAGGCGATTAGCGAGTGGCGAGTGAGCAAGAGTTGGCCTTACAGCTTTCAAAGCGCAAAATAGTTGCAGCCTACCCGACATTTGAACTTTGTTAAAGCGCGTTTGAAATACACCTTTTTTTTTTTTTACCTGTTTTTTTAAATCAAATAAATGTGTACTCGGGAAACTAAATAATTACATATGTTTTTTAACACATGTTTATTGGCATTACTATTCTGGCATCCAAGACAGTCAAAAACTGCCTTTTTGTACTAGTATACCGCTGAATATATGAACTAAATACACGCGAAACTCCTGTGGACGCTAAAAATGCTGGAGAATTGCCTCCCTAAACGCCTGCGCTTGGGCAACCGGCACGGCCCGGTTGTGTACAAACTGTTACAAAAACATTCGGCGCGCATCGGCAAACGCATAACTGATTATACAGTGATTAATGTTTTTAGCACGGCATCAGGCTGCGCGCGCAGGTACCTCTCCCCTCGGCAGGCGCACCCTGCTCCCCGTAAATTCACCCAACCGCTAGTTGTGGCGCTAACAGTAGGATAGAAAACTGCAAAAAGCTCTTATTAATGACTTTCCACCAATTACATTATGGGTCACTGCATCGAGTCTCATAGTTGCACGAAGAAAACTGTGCATGCCACTGCAGAGCCTTTTACAGACGATACAGTGGTATAGTGAAGTTAAAACGGGTCGAATTATATGGCTACAATTTCGAGGGTCGGGCAACTTAAAGAGGCCTCCCTTCCCTAGTTGTCGTATGTGCATCTTTGCAAGCAGTTGTGTCTATTCTAATTTAAAAAACCATCATGTGCTACAGTGAATGTCACTGTATAAGAGCATTCGTCTTTCTGATAAATTAATGGAAATTTAGTCACAGAAACAAGTTTATAATTTAAAGATATTAATTTTTGGAAGTTCCTATACTGCAGAGTAGTTCACATATCACAGTTTTCAGTTTAATTTTAAAGTGATGCGCAATGGAAAATGAGTTCGTAGTTAAAATTGTTAATACGCACACCGTCAAATGAGGCCACTTCTTGCCTTCGCGCCCCGTCCTTCCCCGCTCCGGCGCACGTGGAATCGCCAGTAATCGGAGGACAGGCAGAATCACAAAACAAGTCCGCGATATCGCTAACACGTGTTAAGATAACGCTATCGCGACCGACGTCGCCACAATCCCTGGAAGAGTGAATGACCTGGGTAGCAGTTGGGCGAACTTTCTGGTCCCCCCCCCCCATCTTCCTAGGCCTAACGGGACGTGACTCGAGGTGCGAAGAACCTTCCAGGCGGCCAGATCAGCTGAGTTATACTAGCCGTGGCGTGGCGTGCCTCTGTATAGATGAGTCTGTCTTCCACGGCCATTAGCACCAGCTGTGTGGACCTTCGGAACGACGGCGCAGTGACATCAGCGACTGTAGTCTGCGAAAGTCGGGAGAGTAGAGAGCGAGAGTAACCGGCTGGGACTGTGGGCAAGTAGCACTTGATGCATGGGTGGCAGACATCTGAAATGGTGTTAATGTATCGCAGTGGGCATTTTTGCTTGTGATTGTAGCTAGTACGAATACAGTGATAAGGATTTCAATCATAGCTGAGATTGCCATAAACATCGCGCTCGCTGATATGAATAGTAAGTTTTGATAGTAGCGTAAGGTGGTTTACTGGTCTAAATAATAGCTGTGTGTATTGTTATAACATTGTGAAAAAATTACGAAATTATATTTACTTCTTTTGTTTCTATTAAGACCTCCATCCCTGACGCCCCAGGCGATTCGCAACAATACGATGTATTCCGCACAAGGTGCCTTCGTGTTAAGAGTTGAACTCATGTCATGTTTTCCGGAACATGTCCGGCTCTCCGCACCTCCTCCCCTCTTGTACCTGATCCACAATGGTATAACAAGATACATCTTTCTGAGCCTTAAGATTCCTGATCATGGACAGTCCGGACCACGGACACCACCACCAAAGTCTCAGGGAAAACATGCCCCTCCATCCAATTGCCACAGCAATTGGACTTCATAGGACCGAGCTCACAGCTGCCGAAACAGCTGTGGTTATCCGTACGGGAAATTCCACATTGAGGGTCTTCTACCCCACGGGGAGATTCCAAATTGTACCCTCAGCAACTAGCGACCAGACAAACCAGGATATTCACCGAACAGAGCGAGGGAGCTACATGGATCATGTCAACCTGAAGCAACACTTTACCATGATAACTTCATAATACAATAACAGTGCCTAAATGCACGAGCAATTCGTAAGTCCGCCATCTATATTTCGCATTAATCTCTCTATATATGCAGGTCCCTTGTATTTATTGGTTTCAACAGAGTAAGTCTCGGGGTCAGGGCTGGCCACAGTTGACCTGCTACGCGCTAACTACTGGAACTCTCTCGATATATATTTATTATGACAATTCCGTCTTGCTGACGCATGTGGTGTGCTGCCGTGCTTGGTTCACCCTTCTACGACATTGCTCCAAATATGGACAAACGTGTAATCGCGACCTCTCACTAGCTGCTGGCATGTGGTTCACAGAGAATTTCAAGGGGGAATATTGGACGCCATTTTGGATGTATGTTTCTGTCAGTACTTATGTTTTAGATAAATATTTGAAAACATAATCATCTGAACCAATGCCTTGCCAAAGAAGAAATTTAAATATGAATGCTGAATACATTTTTTATCTCAAAAATTGGTAACACGACAGTATCTGTATTTCTCCTTGAGCCAAACATTTCCAAAGTTTCTAGAAGGATCCATGAGTCAGCCGAGAACTGCGTTTCCTAGCAAGAAATAACAGCATGATGTAACTCCAACCACTCGGCTGTAGTGTTCCACAGAAAACGTTCAAATATTTAACTATCTCCCGCATGTCGAAGAAAGGAAGATTTCGGGGCACAAAAGATTCTGCAAGTGAGTTTATGGAGAACATTTCTTCTGCCTTTTGCATTTTTATTATTTTTGTTAATATGAAGTAGCAGTGCGAAGTTTTCTCTTTCTAATAAACACTCCGTAGTGTCATTGAAACTGGTTCATCATATTTTGGAAGGTTTCTATAAGTAACAAAGGAAAATATTTGAAAGTCAATATGACGATTTTCTATGAAACGTTGAGATGGTTAGCCTTTTGCGCACTGTGAAATGGCTATTTTTTTTTGTTTGATTGTGCGTGAATTAATATAGTTCTGTGATTGTGTTTTTACTTTATGTTCTGAAAATCTGATTTTTCAGCGCATTACAACTTTTATCATCTGCTGAAGAATGAAGAGTCACGCCTTCTACCACCCATGCACCAAGGACAGTATAAGCAGCCTCATATGAGTCTCGTGCGTTTGTATTAGAACAATTAAAGCAAACTAAACTAATATTTGGGCTAAACATGCTCTAATAGCTGTTGTGGCAAGGCAAAACAGTTAAAACTAACGGCCTACACATGTTTCCATAATGCCATCATCAAAGAATATGCTTTCTTTTGCAACAGGTGCGCGAAAACGCCAGGTGTTTTCGCAAGCCCTCTCTTAACTTCAATCGTGGCACTGTACCTTTCACTTTACCTGTACCTTTCACTTCACCTGCACCTTTCACTTTACCTCACTGACTATGTCGGCTGACATTTGTCATTCGCAGCACATGGAGGCATTACTCTGCCTGTTATTGCTATTTTTAATGCACTTGGTTAAATGCTATTAGAACGAGTACTGCCTGTATTTATTCTTCGGCATTTTCTTTTCGCGCGTTTGCGGATTAGTTACTTTGGTTCAGGCAATTAAATATTTTCTTTCCACAGCACCCATTAAATTTTTGACAACAGATTATTTCAATGTTTATGCCTATCCTTCCCAACCACCATTGCAATAAAATTTATAGAAATAATAAACATTAAGAAGAATGATTTGACTGGAACAAATACAGGAAGACTGGTGCGACAGAAAAAAAGCGTCGATATGGGCGTCCGAGATACTCACAACCTGTCAGCTCAGACATCCAACCAAGTGCAACAAGAAGGTAGGTGCTCAGACTGTACGAAATGTTTTCAATGGGCCTAACAGTCATGACAGAACTCCCAGGAGGAAGCCAAAACGTCGCCCGTCCCGAAAGAAAGAAATTTCAGAAAGTACTCCTCGAAAAATTATCTCAGATTACCACAGCAGTGACAAAGAACTTGACCAACAGCATGCCACAGAATCTGCAAGCTGTTATAAATTCTACGGGTAAGCACACAGACTATTATAATGTACACACTGGTGAAGGACGCTGTTGTATAATGTGTGCCAATATTTTATTGTGGTGCAGAAAAGAGGCATTTGTTATTTATAATGTATTTGTTATGGACGGGCGGCTAGTGCAGAAATATGGTTTTACGTTTTGTACGCCAGCAGGGCGTTGTTTACTAAGCATATGGATTTCTTATTAACCAACCTCCAAAATATGGATGTGCCAATACTTTTAGGGGCGACTGTATTTCGGCACAATGTGGCCATATGCAAAAAAAAAAAGCCACTTTTCAGGCCGATGTTAAAAATTTATAAATAGTTTGTACAGGGAAATGTGAGAATAATTTATTTATCCATTAAATACTGACTGATACCATCCAGGCTTCCAAGTACTTAAAAAATGTCTACTGTGATTCGCCGGAACATAGTGAAATGAATATTGACGAGACTATTCAATTTTAAAGCGCCAATTAAGTATTGTTTTCCAAAGGTGGTATGCAAAATTTGCAACTGCGCTGCTCTGCAGCGGGATTGCATACACAAATGTGTGGTGTATTTCACTAAGATGACTACAAATGCAGTGCAGTTCCCCTTGTTTACACCGCGCCAGTGCTAATTCCAGGTAGTCATATTTAACTGGGCCCCCGTAGCGAACACAAGAATTTATGAAATGTAGAAAACACTAGGCCTCTGTACATTTGGCATTTAACAAAAATAAGGCGAAGTTATCTCAAATGAAAGGTTGTAAACCCATGCGAGGTGATTGGCGGGGAAATGCATGGAACCATAAATGAACCAGGCGGGGTAATCCAGCCAATTCGCTTATTTCGGAGGGTGCTGAGACGAAACTAGTGGAAAATTCCAAATATGCAGCCTCGGTACTTACAACAATATGCAAACACTCCACACTATTGCTTATAGTTACGTATTTTTGTTAGCAAATACTTAGATAAGGCGAAACTTCGATATTTTAAAACACAACTCACCTTACACTACTTAACTTTGGAGATATGTTGCTGCTTCTTCCCTTCTGATAACTCCATGGCCAAGTTTAACTCTCATTACAGCCTAACATTTGCAATGGTAAGAAAGTATCAAACAATTGACAATTTCTTTCCTCGGAAAATTTAGCAAAAAATCACGAACACAATTACAGCCTCTGCGAGTAGCTACTAATCTAGGACAACTGGGGGCCATTAAAAAGTATAACTATCTTTATTTTTATAATAACTGACAAGGTTGTTTCTTTTGCACATTTGAAGTTTCCGTTCGCAAATTAAATTCCCTTCAGGGAACTAAGCTCATCATGAGACCTACTAATCAAATTAAATAAAACTTAAGACTAATGTGTATGTCATTATGCCCGCCCTTACGTCGGCCGGTAACGTACAAAAGGGTTATGGGGAACACGACAACTTGGTGTGCTAGCGTACAAAAGCATAACAGATGACACGCGGTAAACCGATAAACCTGCAGACAGCGCTCGGCAACAATAACCTGTCTGGGCAATATTCAGTGTCTTAACTCTGAATTATGAAGATAAGCCTACACAATGTTAAACTGATAACTGTATTGACGAGTCACTTTTCGACGAACCATAATTCCGACGTGTCATTAAACAGAGCACAGCACACACTCAAGCTATGGTTTCGTAAGATAGCAGACCATTACGGGCACCGCGGTAAGATTTTTCCAGTGTAACTACTACGACACCTGGTAGTCAAAGTTAAAACAAGAGACCCTAGGATGTTCATCGTCGCAGCAAAACATAACTCATAAGCAGTTTTTTTTTTTTCGTGTCTTTACAGTCGCTATTATGCATGATGGACCAAAAGTTCCAATTGGATCAAATGAAATGCGAAAACAAGTTAGACTCTTTATGTACAGTGGCGTATAGACAAATTAATTAACGGAAGGGCGCTTGATGAAAGTAATAGCGTATTATTTTCAGTGCAGATGGATTCGCCGCTACGTACATTTGGACGCCAGTCCGACCATTTTGGAATTTACCGCACTGAATACATGAATACACTGAACACTGAATACATCGTGAATCTGTATTTTTGACTCTGCAACAGAGCTCATATTAACACCACAAAGTTTTTCCTTTACAAATGACCACAGCCAGTCGAGTTGGATTGATCTCAACTTGTGATACAGTACGAGCAGTAACACCAACTATTGCAGCTACTACAGGACTAAAATTTTAATGCTTTTTTTTTTTTTGTTCATACAAACAAGATTCACTCACACATTGTTATATAACAAGTATATAATATGTTCGTTACTTCTGTGTGGAACTTACAGTTGCAAGGCACGAATCACTTCACAATGGGGACAACAAGGCAAGTGCTTGCAAGTCACTAAACAAGCAAAGGAGGGTGTCAACATGATTCTGCCCACAAAAAGAGTTGGATTAAAAGAGGTGGTGGCTGATAAGTATCCTAAGCTGTGTTTCAACAGTCTGCCACCATGAACAACCCAACCCGCCCATTCCCCAAGAACTGCGGACGAAGTAAGTGGGCAGGTTCAATCCTGTCGCAGCACTAACGAGTTTGTTTATCTTGGAAGTTGTACTTCTAGTTTCCTGAAACAAGGGTCGCTCTGCACTAGGTCCCCCTCTACTACAAACACTTGACCAGATGTCTTGCGTTGACCTTGTTTGTATGGACAGGGAGTAATTCGAAACTTCCAGACTTATGAGTCACCGCCACATAAACATCCATTCCGAGAAATACATGATGTGCCATATAAGCGAATGGAAGGAAATGCAGATATCAATCATATTATTTCACCATACTGCGATAAATCCATAATAAATTAGTGTGCGCTTGAAAGGCCATTCGTACACACCAAGACGAGTATACACGTTTCTATTATTTTCTGCACAAGCAGCTCCACTTCAGTCGAGTTATGCATGCGGATGCGACTGCATTTCTCCTTACGTTCGTTTGTTCTATTTCTGTTGTGCATCTGTACGCAATCGTTACTCGGTACAGTTAGAGACTAGCAAACAAATCCCCTGAATTACGTTGGTATCTGTATAAAATGTAATGTATAGCTATCAGACTTGCACTCACATTGCCCGTCTTCCCTCCACTGCGGTGCTCTCCTTTGTCTGTGCCCCTTGCCTCATTAAGGTAAGTGCTACGCTGCTATAAGGAAGCGGTCCCGCTAGGATGAGTCACGGTGCGTGTTGCTTGCTTACAGCTGTTGAGTACAGGTCCACTGCCCCATGCTACTGGCCCACTTAACTTAATAATATTTGCACATTATTTCTTGCCGTTTCTGCGTTACTTTCCATTGCATATGCTATATTGCTGAATTTCTCTTTGCACGTACTTTCGGATGCCGTTGAAATAAATGTATGTTTCCATGGTAAAAATCATATGTGGTTTAATTATGTTTGTCCATGCACGTGTTGCTAATAGTCATTTTGCGGTAAATTACTTGCCCTCGTACGTAATTTAATTTAGCGAAAACAGCATTTAGTGATCTGCAACCGTTCCGTAAATTTTGGGGGTGACCACGTTAGGCGGACCAACCTGTGTACTGTAGCTGGAAGAATAAACTGCATGTCCGTAACCTATTATCTTAATGGCCATGTTTGACTGCTGGGATCATCTGGTATTCCAGGCCCACCTGACAATCAGTGGTGACTGTGTTTCAAAAATTACTTTCACATTCATAAGTTTCATTTCGATATTTTGCTTTATATGGGCCTGAATTCCGATCTGGCAATGTTACTTTTCTTCTGGCTTAGCAATTGATTATAACATGCTGAAAAAAACTAAATGGCTAAATGGTAAGAGAATTCGTGTTTGCTAAGCTCATTTTGTGAGGTACTGGTTGCTCCCTCGTTACTGCAAATTTATAGAGGGAGATATAAATGTACCAAATACGATTATTTCTACAGCAGTGAGATTTCAGGTGATTTCAATTCACGACACACTGTGCTATATCTCACCCAGTTATCACAAAGCTCTGAGAAAACCCTAATTAGATATATATGTATATATATATTTATTAGCAAACAGAATGTCATAACTTGCATACATAAACTCAATCAGGTAGAGAGACACTACAACACTACATGACATATGAATGCCGCCATTCTGATTGTCTCCACCAAACGGATTAACCAGCCTAAGACACGTGTAATTTTATTAACATTTCTGCGTATACACGTGACCATACAAATAACTGCATAATATAATGCTCAATGGAGCATACTGGCGAACAAATAAATGCATATTTGTATGTAAATATACGAAGCCAAGTGTAATAAGCAGGTGTGTTATGAAAAGTATGAACTGACAAATTCAACAGATCAAGCCATTCGCCAACTCGCGCAGCCACTTTCTACAAACATCGACGTAAATGATGAACTAATTATAATTTATACACTATTTACTCGGTTGATTCCAGCTGCAGCGACACCAACTGTACAACAATGCGCCGATTTTCTCGCACCATGTCATATTTGTTGTATACACTTAATGTCTAGAATTCACAAAAGGTCATGAGCATTTGATCACAAAGCTAGAGGTCCGAGAAGAGGTGGCGCAGTGGGGACATCTTTCATTAAATTATAACCTATCCTCAATCGCGTTTAATTTATTTCAAATTCTGCACTGCTCATCCCCTATCCATTTCCAATCTGTGTGTTCCACGCATCAGTATGATTTTCGAAATGAAAAAGGTGATTTAATCTCAAAAAATAAAATGGTTAGTTTTTTTCCCCCCACTGCATCCCAAAATAACAGAATAGAGCAGTGCTTCTGCACTGCCAACAGAGGTAATAGTGTCCCCAATTATCTGCTTTATGAATGTGGCGCAACAAAAATGAATGTAAACTGTAAGACTGTGTTTCTTACGCAACAGTGCGCAATGCGGCAAATACAACTCAGCGATATGCTATGCATAAACAGCGACCTGATAACCACCTCAGATAAGAAACGTCAATACTGAGAACTCAAGTGGCACTCACTGTAAGAGTGCAATGGTGTGAGGCCTAAAAAGCTGCTCGCTTTAACTGCTCTTGACAATGAACGATTACTGTACTCAAAAATAATGTTTAACGTAAGCACTTAACGAATTATTACAGCAGAGCATAACACTCTGAACAATCTTTTGACATAAATAAATGTGAATATTGGGGAGGAAGGGCACTGTCCTGCCAAAGTATTCCGAAGGAAGGGGAGCAGTTATACCCCTCGCCTTCGCGGGCTTGACAAAAAAGTAACGTCTACACGTTGTTCATTGTTTGCGCTTTGGATGTTCGTAACTATGCACCGTATCGCCGTTACACACAGCCGAGTCACCGCACCAGCTAACAGGCTGAGCAGAATAATGGCCTTTTGCGGCACGAACAGCTACTAGACAGCATGGTAGTGTTTCAGTGAGATGTTGAAAGGTTGCCGAGGGTATCTGGAACCACGCAGACTGCTGCTGAAGAGTGATGGAGCATCCATACGCCAACGTGACGATCGAGGTGGTCCCAAAGTTGCGCGACTGAGTTCAAGATTGGCGAATATGTGGTGGGCCAAGGAAATACTTGGAAGTCTTGGTCGCGCTCCTCCAGCAACTCTCGGACACACATGGAACTTAGCACTGTCCTGTTGGAAGATCCCAGCCATCCAGGGAAGACAGTCGACATGCATGGGTGTACATGATTAAAGATGGTAGATAACCAAATCGGATGAGAGAGCATTCCAGTGGTATGAGTGGGCTCAAACAATGTCACGAAAACAAGACTCCCCCCCCCCNTGCCGTACTCTAATGTTGCCGTCAACAACTTGTTTACTTGTAGCAGTGGTTGCAGGGTGTTTGTTCTCGGCGGCCTCAGTATGACATGCCAACGCCCGAATGTTCGACGGAGTAGAAAGCATGGCTCATCAAAGCAGATACCTCTCGCCAATCAAAAGAGGTCCAGTTTTCCCACTGTTGCGCAAACTTAAGCCATTTCTGCTGATAAACAGTCGTCAGTCATGTGCTTCGGATTCACTGTACTGTTATTCAGACACATATCTGGAAGCCCTTGGCTCGTTTGGATGGCAAGTCGCTCAAATTTAGCGCATCGGTGGGTCCCACACACACCTCCGTCGCTGATATTCACTTCTCGCGTCAATGGCACAGGGTTCGCCGCAGTTTTAACGCTTTCTATTCAAAGTGGCGCCATTTATAATCACGATACATTCAAACCACAGCAGCAGCGATCACACTACGATGGGATGTATCATTGTATTAGACTTGGTGTCGTTACCGAGAAAATTAAAAAGCGAGGACACTTAATCTCGCAACTGGGTTAACAAAGGGAAGGAACCTATAAGGGACGAGTTTCCAAACCCATATTAGGGCCACGGAATAAAACATGTATAAGACATGTTACGGATTCTGCTATTTTCTTACTAACAGGGAGGCATCTGACAGGAAAGTGGTCAGGAAATAATCAGATAATTACAAAAGGATAGACTTAACATTGCTACTCCACCACAACTACATCTTTCTTTCCTCTTCGTGTGAATATGGGGTGGAGCGATCACGCTGGCTGCACATAACCAGTCTCCTTGTCCAAATATTGAACTGATTTTCTGCCAACACGACTATCACAAACGACAATGGATACGATTTGAGGTTAGATCATTGTTTAGTAAATAAGTACTTTGAGATGTTTGTATGCTTCCTATAACTAATTTGTAATTGAGTTTAATTAAATCTGTATTTGCAAAAAAGTATTTTATTCACATAAAAGTGCTTGTATTTTGAAAACTAAGATATAAACAAACACATTCATCACTGTTGACGATGTGACTGGCAGTTGTGTTGAGGTAGGTCAATGTTGGGTACATGCGCAGAAGACGAAGAATCGGTCTAACTCATCTGTAGTCTATGTAGCGTTCTGTGTGACTACATGCGCTATCTATGGCGACTGCAGCACTTTCACTAATTTGAGAGCAGCACTGCTCCGTGACGTAGACGCCAGTCGGTTTGTGTTGAGTGAGGTGCTATACTTTTGTGGTTAAGTGATTCTGTACATTATTAAGCAACTACCTTAAGTCGCTGGAGGAATTTATTTCCTGCAATGCTCTGTCAACTACCACCGCCACTGGAGAAGATATATCTGTTAAATATGATAAACAATTTTTTTTTTCAGGAAACAACACCGACTGTCTGAACTGTTTGGCAGTGTGAACTGTAGTTTTGGACACTCATCTGAACAATCTTAAAAATAAGTGGACATATTTTTACCAGAAAAATTGTTATTCAGAAGTATAGTTGGGTTAAAAATGTATTCAGTGTACATGTGAGTGAAGTAGGAGAAAATACCCCTGGATTTCAAGAACTGATAGATATCCGAGAATACCCAGTACAGAGAAAGAATGATGGAAATCTTGCGTATTCAAAATTTCGGGCAAGGTGAAACACAAACCTATTCTTATTCGGAAAGCGAAAAAGTCTGCCCTCCCTGTTCCCACTACACACCTCTGTGAAAAAGGATATTCTCATCACGTATCTCTGTAAACAAGTATATTACAATCTTCTGGCGATCAAGACGAAGGCAAGAAATCGTTTGCATCCACAGCATGAGTTGCGCTGTGCACTGTCCATCAACACAACACCAAACCTCTCGAATCTTTCCCATAAAATGAAACAACACTACGGCAGCTACTAAAATTTAACTACAAATTGAATGATACTTTACATCTTATGCGATTATACATTTTAAAAATTTATTTTGTTTTATTAGTTTTAAGGTTATTAAATTTTTAAAACAAAAATTTGCTGTGCATAAATGAGAGCTGTAGGTCAACTTCGGATCACCGAGTCGGTAAAAAATTTTATTTACGGTCGCGATTAAAGCAGTTTGGTAACCACTGCTATAAAGTACTTATCTATACTGACTGCTGGACATATCAGCAGGAACAGCTGGAGCACTTATCTATAGAAAATTGAGAACAATTCTAACTTTTATATCGGTCTCTGTTATTTGCGTAACCATGTCTTTGGTGCCCATGTGGGTGAAACGAGGAGGTAAAAAATGGAGCAGTGACAATAATGGGCTAGATGTAAGTGCCCTGAGAAAACCTACTGACCACCGGCAACGTCGGCCACGTTTGCGCCCCGCCTAAAGCCAGGCGTGGACTCCTCAAGAACAGAATTCGGTTCATCGAGGTGCAAGACACACGTTCTGACCAAACCAACAGAGGCGCCCTTGCGTCATGTGAGATCACGTATGAGAATTGAAGTCTCGCTTCCACCTCCTGATATCAAGGTATCGTGATATCAAGTACGAA
>NQII01000849.1:9916-27406 GCA_002778355.1 Clitarchus hookeri | reverse complement strand
GCACGCGCCGGCTTCCATAGATAAGATTACCCGGCACAGAATGTTCTTCATGCCTCGAGTCGCGCCATAGGTGCCGATGTCTAGAACTTCCTCGTTACTGTTCCCTAAGTCATGGACTCTTCCCAGCAGACGGAAACGACAGCGACAGGTATGCCCCCCCCCCAAAAGCACTGATTATTTCCTGTGGGGGAGAGACCACCTGATCAACACCCTCTGAACTCCAGGCCTGCTCACGAAACAAGAGCGTGGCGTGTGACGTCAGAGAGACTGGCTGGTCCTAGCCACGCCCTGCCGGAGACAAGATGCTTGCAGGTGTTTGGTAACGTTCCACTATGTGCGAATGTTTTACCTATTTATATTGGCAACATGCCGCATCGCTGCTGTGTTATCGGTTGCAATGGGAATTACGAGAACGCTCCGCGAGTTCGTGTATTTGGTTTTCGGGGGAAAAAAAAAAAGAAAAAAACCTAAGAAAGGCGACAGTTGTGGTTGCATTGAATTCCTCGCGCCAACTGCAAACCATCAAATTTTTCTAAAGTAAGTTTACTGTCTGAAACAAATAACTGTATATTTTTTTCTAGATACGTTCCTGGTTATTTCACTCTTCTTACTTTAAGATATTTCGCAGTTAAAAAATATGGAAGTGATTCCTGGTAAGTTTACATCCTAATGCGCGGAAGATGTCGGGAGCTAATAAATTACGCAAACAGAATATAATTATGAGTATCTAATACACAGTTACCGAACATATTACATTTTCGTAAGACATTATTTCAGATCACAAATAGGTTTACATTTAAGGGCGCATTAATAAAATAGTTTAACAAACCACATTATGTAGTTTGATTAGAGATACTTACATTATTAAACCCGCCTAAAACTATTAGAAACATAAAAAACCGATAGGGATAATAAATAATTATTCAGTTAATGTAGTCAACGCAATTAGAGAAGTCGTCAACTTCTATGAAGTTACAAGACTACATAAAACGGAAAATAATCGTGTTCAAAGAAACGAACCATTCCTCCAGTTTCTTACATAGTCACGCTTCCTACGAGATATTCCGCAATTAACCAAAATTTTAAAGCAATACCGTACCGGGTTTGTTAAAAATATTTTTTGAATTATTCTATAGCGTGCAATTGTTTACAGCGTGTAGCATATTTTTAATTTATGTGTTTTTTTAATGCCAACAAATGTTTAATTTCGAAGAGTTTTTTTCCCCCCACAGGTTTTACTTGTATGGCAGTATTTTACTCTGACAGTTTCTGCGCGTCAGTGTATCTGGTCATAAAGTACAGTTTAATATTTCATTATTCGGAATATTGTTACTTATGTGCTATTACATCAGTTCTACTTTTAGTGCGATATTGTTACATTTTCTGCGTTGGCATTTATATTTACCGTGGCGGATCTTCAACAGGGTATTCGACAGCGTAATTCGTTCTATTCAACCAACATAACAGTTACAACAAGCTCCAAAGAAGGGTCACGGTTTTCAGTTGAAATCTGACTTTTTTAGTGTGTCTGTATTTGGGGGGGGGGGGTTATCCTTAGAACTCACTGCTCATTTTAGACGATTATGATTTTATCTGTTAGATGAATTGAATTAATATATAATTTTTAGACCTAAATCTATTTTTCACTTGCAGGGTACAGCTGAAAAACAAACTGTTAAAAAAATACGCATCTTAATACATTTCATTTATTTTTCTAAACCATCTTTTCCAACTTCTACCAGGAAATGTCAACATAATATTAAATATAATACGCCAGGAGATGGCTTGCCTTTGTTTGTAATATCGTAAGTTAGGCCCATTGTATTTTATTTGGCACATTATGGTTAATTTGTCAATTTTTATTCCTACCTTAATTTTCGGCGAGAAAAATTCTAGGCTTTATTTGCAAGAGAATAATCTGATTTTTTTTTGTGTGTCTATGTCTGTACTTGTATGTATGTACATATGCGTATACTCTGTATACTTGTATTTATGTATGAACGTATGTGTACTTGTATGTACTCACATACACTGAAGAGCCAAAAAAAACTAGTACACCTGACATATATCGTGTAGGGCCCCCGCGAGCACGCAGAAGTGCCGCAAGACGACGTTCCATGGACTCGACTAATGTCTGAAGGTATGCAGGAGGCAATTCACACCATGAATCCTGCAGGACAGTCCACAAATCCATAGGAGTGCGAGGCGGTGGAGATATCTTCTGAACAGCACGTTGCAAGGCATCCCAGATATGCTCAATAATGTCCATGTCTAGTGATTTAGGTGGCCAATGGAAGTGTCTAAAGTCAGAAGTGTGTTCCTGGAGACACTCGGTAGCAACTCTCGACGTGTGGGGTGTCGCATTGTCCTGCTGGAATTGTCCACGTCCCTCGGAATGCACAATAGACATGAATGGGTGCAGGTGATCGGACAGGATGCTTACGTATCTGTCACCTGTCAGAGTCGTATCTAGACGTATAAGTGGTCCCATTTCACGCCAACTGCACACGCCCCATACCATGACAGAACCTCCACCAGCTTTAACAGTCCCCTGTTGACATGTAGGGTCCATGGATTCATAAGGATGTCTCCATACCCGTACACGTCCATCCGCCCGATACAATTGGAAACGAGACTCGTAAGACCAGGCAACGTGTTTCCAGTCATCAACAGTCCAATGACAGTGTTGGCGGGCCCAGGCGAGGCGTATAGCTTTGTGTCGTGCAGTCAATAATGGTACACGAGTGGGCCTTCGGCTCCGAAAGCCCATATCAATGATGGTCCGTTGAATAGTTCGCACGCTGGCACTTGTTGATGCCCCAGCATTGAAATCTGCGCCAATTTGAGAAAGGGTTGCACGTCTGTCACGTTTAATGATTCTCGTCAGTCGTCGTTTGTCCCGTTCGTTCACGATCTTTTTCCGGCCACAGCGGTATAGAAGATTTTATGTTTTACCGGATTCCCGATATTCACGGCACACTCGTGAAATGGTCGTACGCGAACATCCAAATTTTATCGCTACCTCGGAGATGCTATGTCCCATCTCTCGTGCGCCGACTATAACACCATGTTCAAACTCACTTAAATCTTGATAACCTGCCATTGTAGCAGCAGTAACCGATCTAGCTGCCGACCGCATCGCGTTACTCTGATTGGTTCCATACCTCGGTTATTTGCATACGCACGCCTATACCAGTTTTTTTTTGGCTCTCCAGTGCATGTATGCATATGTGTGTATAGGCTATTCACGATAAAGTGAGCACTTTTGAAAGTCCTCTCATTTGGAATAATAGTAAATAAATATAGTTTATTTTAGCCTTAGACGTTAACTTCCGAGTGCTGTGGAATACACACACTGTGTTCATTACATACATGGCGATATTTATTTTAAAAGGTGGTTACAGGATAAAACATGGCTGAAAGGAAGAAGTAACTAGGGCCTCAAAGGTGTTCACTTTACCGTGAATATCCTGTACTTATCTGCATGTATATGTGTGGACTTGTATGTAGATATATATGCATATCTATGTACTTATATGTATGTACATATGTATGCATGTGTGTACATGTATACACAAATGTGTATACATACATATACACTCACTCGCATGTTCATTTCACTGCGATGTTACACAAACCCGTTAAAAATTAAATTTAATTAGCAAGACACTAAATAAATTACCACAATGGCAGTAACTGGCGGTGTTAACATTTGTTACAGTTGTAAGCAAATTGGTGATAAACATTTCTTCACGAAAGTGTTGTGCGATGTTTCATGTACACACCACTGAAATTTGATTGACAGACGATATACATATCTCCATTCTGCAGCTGGCGTACACGCCAACCTACGATACCAAGAGATTCCGAATTAGAATCCTGGTTATGGCATGAATAGGCGTGTCGTTTATTTGTTTAAGAATAGCTTTAGTTTATTCTGTAAATCCCGCTTCTTGGCTCTGTCTACCAATATAAAAGAGGGCGTTAAAAAGTAACACCCAGATGAACTAATTGGTCGACTCCGCCCCTTGGATTAAATAATATTAATTACGGTGATTGTAGTTTATTAGGACGTGTATTAAACTTTTCGTAGTGTGTGAATACAAACTGAGTTGAGTCATTTCAATAGCCAAGCTTTATCCACGCCGAACGATCGGCGTCTCTTAATTAAAACGATAAAATATAAATAATATCGGTAATAAATTAGCAATAAAACGGCCTAGGCCATACAATTTAATTACCATGCCGTAAATATATTTAACAAAAAATTATTTTACGGTTATTCGAGAAACTTAAATTTGTTAACTTTCATCTGGAAGTCTGAATATTACCCTAGTTGTCACACGGATCTCACTGTAAACAGCTGCGCCTATCCCAATTCAAAATAAACTATGCATATTTCAACAAGAATCGTATAATTGCACACCGCAATCAACTGAGTAGTCCATTTCCAAAGGCTCCCTTGTCCGTGTACGTTGATTAAAGGGAAACAGCCAAAAATGTATATAGACTGTATTTCTTAATGTGGCCGTATGAACTCTGGTAGGGGTGTTACTGTTCGTCGCGGACATTGCCTGTAGAAAGTAGAGAGAGCCTTCTAAAACCAATCATTCCCTTTAAAATGAAATAAATTATATTTAATGTACACTGGAGAGCCAAAAAAACTGGCATAGGTGTGCGTACGCAAATTGCAAATAACAGAGGTATGGATCCCATCAGAGTAACACGATGCTGTCGGCAGCGCCTATATAAGACAACAAGCGTCTGGCAAAGTTGCTAGATCGGTTACTGCTGCTACAATGGCAGGTTATCAAAATTTAAGTGAGCTTGACTTCTTACAAAAAAACAATGAAAATGTTTATATTAAATTGAAGTTTTAAACACGATTATCAGCTTTAATTTGGCATATAAGTTAATCGCGTTTTTATTATTTTCGGTTAACTATTAACAAGAGATCGCTAAATATAAAAAAATCACGCTCTAATTAACGTATTTTTATGGCTACTGATTGTAAATTCTAATCGCAACAGCTATTTAACTTTAACACAAAGTGCATTAGTAATTCGGTAGAAGCTAATTATAAAGTTAATGATAGAAATCCAAATATAAAACACAGCAGGAATCGAATGCAGCATTGTGATACTGTAAACGTAGAACAACGGGAGGAAGGACGACTCCTGATGACGTCGTGCGCTTGAAAGCAGGCCTGTGTTGGCAAGACCCGCCCGAGGGAAGGGTGGGGGACGAATAGCCCACACGGTGATGGTGATGTGGCAGAGCGTAACGCTACATTATTATCGGTGTACGAGTATGAAGAGTGTGGTGTATCCATGACGTACTGGATGCAAAAAAAAAAGGCTACGAGAATTTAAAAAGACCACTGATGGAATTTAACTTGGCGGAGAGGACGAGTACCCGAATGACCAACTGCACTTTGGGCGTCCAAAGCACTCTACACGCGCAAGTTGTACTGTGTCATTTCATTCGTGTCCAGACTCTCTAATGGTAGACCAAACTAGCTCATTCCGTACCTCTAAAGCCCGTGTTATGGTGTGATCAGGCCTTAGCTGAACGGCTTGCCTGATCACACCTTCAAATATTAAACCTGAAAACGGGCGGGATTGCAACACCACCATTTGGTCGTCGACCCTTGCGAAAGAAGACACTTGCAGAAATCCCCTCCACCGGTCACTGACCGGGGCCGCAGAACCACGCGCTTGATATAGGCCGGCGTAACACCCGGAACGAGCGTCTTTTCGTCTTTTGTCCTTTGGGCGACCCGACCAGCGAAGCAGACCAGGAAGATGGGTGTGTCCGGCCGGCGTTAACCGTCTCGTAGAATCAGCCTCCGGCAGCATTAACAAGGTGATGACTTTCCAGTTAGGTTTAAATGAAATGATGTGAATTAAATTTAATGAATAATCGAATAATCATCTGAATTTAAACCTCCCCGATCAATAGTCAATTAAAAAGCAACTGTATAATCTTCATATAATAGAACTCATCTTATACTTCTGTGCTCTACCGAATCACAAGTCATTATATAGCTACGCTCCCAGCAACTTTCACGTACGAATGGCTTTAAAGCTAGTTCGTAACACCGGGATGACACCAAGCTTATATGAGTACGGATTTCTCGAAAGTGGGGAACGTGGCGGGCGTCGCCAATGATTATCGAGTTTCCTTGGGGTGCGTATATTTCCTCTAAAGTTGAAATCCGTCGCTTCTCCGCTGGCAGTTTTCACCTTCATGTCCCTTGGAGCACTTGAACGGGAATTACCTCGCCCTTTGAAGTTCCTTGCCGAACAAATAATATACTTTAAAATGTTAAGGACGATTATAAAAAAATTAATGAAATTGTTGGGGAATGTTACAGAGGAATTAAATCAGAATATTAATTGACGACACAAATTAACTACACTCACATCGAATACTAAAAAAATGCCAATATATATACTACACCTTTAACAATTAAAACAATTAATTACAACTCGTTAACAAAAACTTTAAATAATGTTGAATTCTTACTCTATCACAGTGGCGAAATCTGATCAAAGTGATAAATTACGTGTATTAACAAATTGCTGAATACACAATTTAAAATTTTTTTTAAATTAGCAAAACTGATAATTCCACAAGAACTATTGACATGCATAGTCAAATTGCTACAGCGGACATGTACACTGAAAAAAATACAATTCGGTGCCGAAGAAATTCCTGGAGTACATATAAAATGAATACACACACAGCATTCCACACTAACTTCCATTCAAAACATTACTCGATTAGCTTTTGTTTTAAGACGAAAACACACATTTTGTAACTGGTTTATAATGGTGGTTTAACTGAATTCGTATTGTTATGACAAGGCACATTGTATATACTGCTTGTTTATAAGTAAAATGGCTATTATAGAGACAGCTTAGCGTTAGAAAACTAAACTTAGTTTTGTTTGGGAAGTATACAAACATCAGTCAACGTCTACCTCCAAGAGTGGTTTATATGTCAATATGCACGGCCCAAACTACACAATCTTCGATGTATTCCACACGTATTTCCCAGTCAAGCAGTTCGATATTAGTTTCCAAGGTAAACAAAGCAGAAACAATCCATCTCCACATGGCCCATGGTTTACAAGGTAAACTGAAGTTAACACAGTACAGCCCCCCCCCCTCCCTTCAGTAAGCATGCACGCCTCCTTTGAATAGCTTCGATTGCTACAGCCAACAAAGCATTAATAATTTACACTCTGACGCGTACAGTACACATTTGTGTTCGCATCGCGATCGAACTCGGGAGTACTTACGAGCACGCAATCGTCAGGCAGCGGCTTGTAAAAGTGGCTACACTCGCCGTCGGGGGAGGGGATGGGGTCAATTGGACGAACCCTCGCGCCAGCTTGCAGCGACGTGGCCACTATGAAACATTCTCACTATTAACTCAGAAGGGAACAGCTGCACGCGTTCTTGTTTTTTGACTAACTTTATCTTGATCAGCCATATTTATTTGAACTATGTTAATAAAAGTAGCACTATAAAAACGATACAAAACAATGGTAAAAGACTGTATAATAATTTGCAACTTAAACTTAAAAAGAACAAGTGAATTTTCAATATTCCGTAAAAGTTTATTCCAACTTCTCACATGACCACTGCTATTATAATGTGGATGATTTTTTTTTTTCAAACAAGAAAGTTGATACAACAGATATGAATAAGACCTATTTAGAATGTAACTTACTGTAATATTAATTTTATTATTTTAGTAATTTAATATTTGTTCACATTTGTGTGTATATTATATTGTGTTGATATGTGGTATCTTGCCTTGTATTACATTATGTACTATGCATTTGACATGTTCTATATCACTGAATGGAGATCGACAGAAAAAGGAATGAATGATTGAATGAAGAATGAATGAATGAATGAATGAATGAATGAATGAATTCCTGTACGTTTTAAGGTGGAAAGAAAGTGACTTCCAGCAGAGCATTGCACCCGACCGTACACACGCAGAACTCTTTAAGAAGTAGCACACACACTACCAAAATTGTCACAGAAATACGATTTATCTCGCATATGAAAGGAAACTGCATATTTTTTCTAACACTGTATAAAATTGGTAAGATTTGCTTATTTAAATATTTAGAAAATCAATAACATTCTATATTCTTCAGAAAACACTTTTTGCAAGAAAACCTTTGACAAGTAGGGCAATAATAGCAATTACTAAAGTTGTATGTAAAAAAAAAATAATTGGTACTAATGTTAAAAATTGTTTTTAATAACTGATTGTGTGTACATTAATTTCAGTTAAACAGGTTATGAATTTCGTGGCTGAAATTTACGTGGGTATAATCAATTGTTGACAGTATTTTAAACATTTTTACTATATACAACCTAAGTATCATGATGATAATGCTTGAACGAGTTTTTTTAATGTACCTTCTGAAACATCTAGAATGGAAATACGCTTACATTTTGATTAAAAATAGACTATTAATCATTAATATCCTAAAATATTTAAATAAGCCTATTCAGGGTAAATATTTTACAGTGTCACAAAATACACGCGTTCTTCTTTCGAATGCAACATAAATCGTATTTCACTGGCAGTTTTGGTAGCGTATGTACTACTTTGAGTTCTGCATATTGTACAGTCGGGTGCAGTGCTCCATTGGAAGCCACTCTACTTCTATCTTTAGGGTAACCATCCCCCGCCATATTGGATTCTTGATTTTTCTCGCTTTTTTTTATGGTTTTCAGAAAGAAAATTCTAAAAGTACCCCTACACCTCCAACTATTGGCTGTTCGCTGTTATTTAGGCACTTTGTAATTAAACCTGTAAGAACTGTCACCGCCCTTATCTGCGCACATTTTCACGGAACGCGCTGACTTGCATGCACCCAGTTAAGTTGGTACGGCGGAGGGAAAGTAGTTCCATGTCATAACGTTGAATTAAAAGTGTTAGGTTAACATTTGTGAATATTGAAATAACTTATTTTTGGTTTTATTTTTTAATGCATATACATGTGTAAGTGCAAGTATAAGAATTAGCGTATTTGTAACATATTTACGTTTCTAATAGTTTCCCAAATTCACTTGACGGATGTGTGAGTAAAGTGAAGAGGTCCGTGTCAATCTTAATTTTACATCACGTGGAAGAATACACGCTGTGCATAAAAGTACATCTTCAGCACGGCTTTCAAAAGTTCCGACCCAATGATTTGAGTACGTGTCGGGGGTGCATTTGTTTTACAAACATCCTGTGAGTTACGGGAGTCAAGGCTCCCGGTCTCACGACATCAAGGTCATTCGGTGGCGTATGTGGGTTCGGCTTTCAAAAGTGCTCGGTTTACCATTAATAGCCTGTTACTTTACCTTACACTGCAGTACAGACAAAACAAGGGAACTGTGAACCCACAAATACGTCACAGTTTTAATTCTGCCTGGCTGGCGAGACAAGAATTACTCGTATCGCGGCGTGAAGCGCGGCATCACCTCGCGCGTGAACATCCGTCACATAGAGTGATGACAGTATTATGCGGGGGGGGGGATGCACTGACGTCGGGAGCAGCATTCCGAGGAGGTCGTCGACCTCATTTCCAGCCGAGAAGCTAGAAGCATCCAGAAACACGCTTCCGTTTTATACAAACAACCGAGCGCGGTAAAAAAAAAACTCGGTCGTATTGCGTTATTGGCTGTTCGCGGTAAAGTGAGTACTTTTGTGACCTTAGTTACTTTTTTCTTATCAACTATCTTATATCCTTACGCCACTTTTTTTTTTTACATAAATATTGCTATGCAAGCAATAAATACAGTGTATATATTTTACTGGACACGGAAGTTAACGTCTAAGGCTACAATTAAAATATATTTATCGACTATTATTCCACATGAGAGGGCTTCAAAAAGTGCTCACTGTACCTTATACCTCTGCAGTGCGCAAACACAGGGAACATACAAGTACAGAGTTGTAACTCAAGGATATAACGAGAGATCCTTATCCGATTCATTTGTTTGCCGAAGTAGGTTCTACGGTACTACCAGCTTTAGAACACAAGAGTAAACGACACATTCTCACTTTGTTATGTTGATGGCATTGTAGAGACCTCGCCAGCTGTTATTTTTTTTATATTGTAATTGGCCTTTTTTTTTTTTTGGCAATATTATTGACACTTTTCTTATCCACAGTTATTTCATATTCCAAATGCATTTGAGCGAATATAAACTGTAACCGTGAATGTGAAACACTACATTACAACCCGTCGGATGCGTATATTTATGAAAATACTATGTGACACGAATAAACAGATGTGAATGTAGCTTACACAAAGCAGTCTGTGCTACCACATTGAAATTAAAATATGCAAATCAATCATGTGTTTATACAATATCTTAAGAGAGAAACTAAATGATTGTTTATTGCATATTTAATAAATGTGAATATAATATATACTTTGTTTAAATATGTAATAATTGTTTTAAATGTCGAAGTTGTAAAACCGCCGAACCTTGAATTCGGGTATCTTCGGTAAGGTTTTGCTTTCACTATTCGAGTTACGAGGGCCTGCGCAAACAAGTAGTTTCGTTACCTGTCCAGTGGCGCAGCTGTGTACGTCGTGCGTAACTCTACTTCCGGCGAACCTCGCGCATGTGCTTCGTGCGCTGACGTCACGTTGGCGCGAACGTGCCACAAGTTACGTCAAAAAGCTAACAACGATGACATTAATTAGTGCAGGCGCTGTCTACAAGTTGTGTATGCGTGGTTTCCAGTATGGTTGAGATACTTTACGTACACAAGTGTGCAAAGTAAGGTTAAGGTGTGAAAGTATTCGTTTACATTCCGTGCAGTCTCCATATTTATTTTCAACCAATAGCCAAAAAAGCGCATGGTGGTTGTTACGTTTCATTGTACACTCAAGAGAATTTATATAACAAGGGAATCACATAGCACCGGTCTTATTTCAGGCAAATAAATGTGATTGGCACGTACAGTATCCGAGAGTGTGTGGTGTGGTGAAGTGTTTCTAAGTTAAGCTTGTGCTTGCTCACTGCTGTACACTCTCCGCGCACGCAGCAAGAGCCAGTAACCGCCGTGCAGCCTAGGGAAACCGATTGCATTCCGACCACTCACAAGCGAGCAGCAAGGGACCCGTCACACGCGTCCTGTGGCGTCAGCTGCCGAGCTGCGTTTTACTGGTGGGACTGTAAACTAGCAAGCAACAGGATGCAGCACGAAGCTAACGCCAGCTTACCTTGCAACAGTTCCAACACACGCTACTTGTGTCTGGGCAAGTCGTTTGAGAGGGGTCGCGGGGCGAACATCGCAAGAAAGGAAGAGATGCGCGCGCAGCAATGGTTAACCTATCAGCTGTCTCAGTAACATCACGTGATGTGTCCCTTAATGCTGTTACCGAAGACTGGATGTTTGTGGTAGCGATGGGAATATTCGAGTTCAGAATGTCAAAGCATTAGATTCCTAGGAGTTTTCGATATATCTCGAATGGCGACCAAGGTATTCGAACGCCTTTTATCGGAGTGATGTAGCCGAGTGATGCGTCGACACTCGCGTTGTCGCTCGGATACACGCAGTCCCGTGACGGTCGCACGCTAGAGATCACGAAGGAACTCGCGTGCCCAGACGTCTGCCGGACACCGTGCAGAGCATCTGGGGAAGTAATTGAAGCGACGCCACACATCCAAGCGGCAGTTTTTTACTTTGTGGTTCCAAAGTTGGCAGTTACAGTCTCACATCTGTGACGCACCTGTTCCCAATATTGCGGACCGATGGGGGTCTCGTGGCCATCGTGCGTGTCCTGGTGACAGTTGGAGAAACAGTGAAGGGCATTATTGTACGGCGGCTTTGTGCTGATATATCTGCCCTAAGAAAAAAAACTACCGCAGATATATTTTCACTGTTTCCCTTTTTCTTTAAGTAATCCCTCAAGAACACTACAGCCCAATCCCAACAACAAATTTCTGGAAATAATATGTTCTTAAATACAATGCTTAAATACAGTTGCTTGTAAATCATTTTACGTACAATGTGTAACGACACTATGGCCATGTTCGAATTGCTACTTTTAGTTTATATTAAAAGGTAACGCGACCCGAATTAGTCGACTAAAATGATGACGTATTTGGTATATTGGTATTTAGGTTTTAGTGTGAAACGAATCTTATTGAAATACTTAAGTATCAAATCGCAACCATCGCTGAACAAGTGGCTATCGACGGCTTCATAATTGAACGCTACTTAACACTAAAATACTAAATGGACACTTCCAGCACAGCCTATATCGAGATCCAGTCAACTAGGCAATACATTAGCTGTTGTACAGACTGTTGTACAGTAAGCTTACAAGTTGTTCGAGTTTGGCCCAACGGGGGCGGCGGTAAGTTGAAAGACATAACTTGTGTTGTGGAACTAGCGTCTATACACGACACCATTCTAGCTTGCCTTCTAAGCCAATAAACGTGGACTGGGCCTTCAGTGGATCAACTGTTTCTCTTTCCAACAATTCATAAAAGACGTACTCGGGTATATTCCCGACGCGCAACTACAAAAGCTGCTTGCACATCCTTGCGTCGAGCCGGAAAACCAGCTTCTGTTATAACACTGCTTTTGTAACTAATTATAATGACGTAATTGACTAATTAAAATCTATTGGTTTACCGTTCTTCGAACCCAAAATTTCAAAAATGTAAATTGAATTTTTTTTTTATATAATTTTGTTATTAATTTATTTGATGAGAACATTTTGTTCCATCTGCGGTAAGTTTTTTTCCTCAGCATGGTATGTGAATAGTGTTATTACACTGTTTTTAAAGTAATTATAATGGCATTAGTGATCAGTTAAACACTTAATTGCTCCCTATCTCAAGTCATAAATTGTATGTATACCCAAATTTTAGTGAGTAAAGTATGCGGAACAAAATGTGCAAAAATGGATTTGTTCTGGGCGAAACAGTATCTGTCCGGCCGCCCTAATTAAGGCTCCCAACTACATGTTGTGTATGGCATTTTATCCTGTATTTCAGATGGCCGACACGAGTCCCTACAGTGTAGAAGAGCGGCTTGTTGCTGGTGTGTGGGCACACGATCGTCCACAAACTGGCAAGAGCATAGAGGATGTACGACGAGACTTCACGAAACTACATCCGCAAGAACTGATAACCACTTCCGGGAGTACTTCCTGGAGCATGCTGGCACGTACGTCATATCTTGCAACTAACGTTCAAGGTCAAACCTTCTTTCGGATGTGTTAAAGAGATCTGGAGTGGGGAAATAAAACTACTTGTTGCATAATACATTTTTATTAAGCACAATACACATACCGTACATGACCTAATACACGAACATCACCATTAGTATCAACATTCCCGACGGTTAGGTGGACAAAAACCTGGTTTCCTAGCATGAACTCTGGCAGCAATGTCTTTCATTGCGGTCTCCAACTTCCTCAAGACGTCCAGGTTGCTATCTGCATCGTCGTCATTGCACGGGATAGCTGCATGCACTGCATGTTGTGTGGCGATGACAAGCGTACAGCTAGGTGCACATCCACATAGGTAATAGCATTCACGAAAACGTCGACTGCGACGACGTGCCTTCTCCTGAGACAGGTGGGAGAGCCGCATGATTTCCTGCCGCAGCTCCAGCAGTGGTTCTCCTAGTCGCTGGATGCGGCTTCGCTGGCCGACACCAATGTGGAGTACTCCATTCGATGTCGTTCTGGCAGCGACGGCGGTATGCTCAGTGCAGCCGCCAGGTAGTACGCCCGCTGCTCTTCAGTCCAGCCATTCAGGGCTGCAACAATCTCGAGCTGGTGCCGGTATTCGCGCAAAGGTGTCTGTACATCGTAGGGGCGGGCTTTATTGTGATGCCTTTACCCACCCCTGGCTGAGGCATACCCACACTGCAGTACGGCTGTTCCTCTCTTGAAATGGCTGCATTAACGGCTACCTCTATCTTCTCCTCGCCGCCCACGTTTATCGACTCGGTGGGGGGTCGATCTCAGCTCCTGCTCAGCCGCTGCTTGTCTTCTCACCTGCTGCTGCAAGAATTCCTGCCATTCCTTCTTGGTGGCGCTCACTTCCTGCTCAACACTGCCCACCCTATTGCTCATACTGTACATTTTCTTGTCCACACTGTCTATTTTATTATCCAGTTTGTCAACTACCTCGCTAACACTGTCTATTTTTCTATCCACAATATCGTATATCGTTCACACTGTATTTTTCTATCCACATTTTCGTTTAAACTGTCTATTTTCCTGTCTACCAGTTCACTTAAACAACCTACTTGGTTATTAACAGATTCACTAACACTAATAATTTGGCTATTTACATTTTCAGTAACATTATCAACAACACTATTTATTCTACTATTTACAGTATCTATTTTGCTATTTATCTGGCAGCTTAAACTTTCAATTAACGAGCAGAGTGCTTCCATGTCTGACAACATTTTTCTAGTTAGCATTCAAAAATTCTAAATAATTCCTTGGCCTATTATTATATTTACAAATTTATCCTACTAGTTAATATCCTACTGCAATACTAATAATTATGATTTTATTTCTACAAAATGCCTCCATCGCACTTCTGACACCAGTGTTACAATTTTCCCTCAAAGGCAGGGCTTAACGTGGTTCGTTAAGGGATGGAGGTCTTAATTAAATAAAAGAGTTAATTATAGTTTCCTGATTTTATTTACAATAATTAAATGCAAAATTCTTTCGACCCAAATTCTCACAATAAATTGATATCACTTGCTGTTTAGAATTAATGAATTCAATCAACACAATTCACAATTACCTCAAGGAAATTAATGTAATTAAATAATTAAAAATCAATCCCAATAGACAGTGTATCAAAATATATTCAATTACATTTTTGAGATTATATGCCCATATTTGACAGTTCCAATATTTACAATAAAATCCGTATTACACGTTCATTCAGTCCCACCTCAGTTTAGTCCATATCCCACCAGTCCACAATGTTCTAGAGTCCTCCGAGCGCCCTCCCCTACAGTAACCTTCACACGTCGGGTTTCACGCCGTCTCGTCCATTCACGCCACGAACACCTCGTCCGCCGTCGTCCGTCCCTCACCGCACTTGACTTCGCCCCCGCACTCTGCCAGTTAGCCACCGCCAAAGACTGCCGACAGTCCAACTGTGGCTTGTATTTATAGGGTCGTAGACTATCACCCAGAAATTTATCTAAATGCTGCATTGCGCTGATGGTCCTAATTCCCAGAATATTCATGCGCATCCTCTACACTTGTCGGCTTGTCCAGCAGGGGGGAGGAGAAGGGGCTGTGACGCCAGCCAGGTCTCGCCGCTGTCAATCATTCTTTGCTGTCCCAAGGGTGGGAGAGGCGCGGCGACGCGGCAACGAGCGTGTCTGCCCGAAGGNGGAAACTCGCGGCCGGTGCGAGCTACAGCGCGTAACAACACGATGTACATGATGGTTGTTATTCCCATTTTGCACGCCGTCCGTTGAGGATTTGTGTCGCACGAGCGAGGTCTATGGGAGGAAAGTTTTCATCTTATAGCTGTAAAACATCAGCTCGCTGTAAAACATCAGCTCATCTATCTTGCTGTTCCATTATACCTGAAAAATTAAGTGAAGTGCCTGGATCCCACTTTCAGCGACACAATCTTTGTGTTTGGCAGTCTCACGTTAGGAATTAGCGGGAATGGTGAAATAGTGCCAGACGGAGCGTTTTATGAAGTATATTAAAAATTGTACTAATGTAGGACGGAAAGTGTTAAGTTATATACATGCTAAAAAACACCTTTTTTAAAATAAAAAAAATTATTTATTAATAACAGTTATTCTTTTTAAGGCTTTCTGAATTTAGTTAAAAACCTGTACTAAGATTAGAGTTAATTGTACGATATGTAATGAAGAATTTCGTGTAAATTAATTAGTTTTGACAGTATTTGCAACAATGATTTTGTAATCATTTTCGATAAGAGAATCAACACAAAAATTAAATTTATGTATTTTATTAATACTGGCAACTATGCTAACTCACAAAGTAATTTCATAAAAAAAAATATTTATGCAAGAAGTCGTGCAAGTTTTCTTGGCTGATAAATGGTTTACACGAGGANAGTTTTCTTGGCTGATAAATGGTTTACACGAGGAAGTTACGCGTATTTTTCTTTGTTGTATATTCCTTACGGCGATGTTTCATGAACTACATATGAGATTTAACCACAATTACGCCGTACTGACGAACTGCGTAAAAAAATATTTCGAAAATTTTCACACGCACTGTCACTGTCTTAGTATGGATTAATGAGCTGTAAACAAACATTTACATATGTCCACAAAATGGCAACCACGGACTGCAGGAAAACGATTGCGCACAAAATTAATTAGGGAAACAACTCNTTTATTAATACTGGCAACTATGCTAACTCACAAAGTAATTTCATAAAAAAAAATATTTATGCAAGAAGTCGTGCAAATTTTCTTGGCTGATAAATGGTTTACACGAGGAAGTTACGCGTATTTTTCTTTGTTGTATATTCCTTACGGCGATGTTTCATGAACTACATATGAGATTTAACCACAATTACGCCGTACTGACGAACTGCGTAAAAAAATATTTCGCAAATTTTCACACGCACTGTCACTGTCTTAGTATGGATTAATGAGCTGTAAACAAACATGTACATATGTCCACAAAATGGCAACCACGGACTGCAGGAAAACGATTGCGCACAAAATTAATTAGGGAAACAACTCNGTACATATGTCCACAAAATGGCAACCACGGACTGCAGGAAAACGATTGCGCACAAAATTAATTAGGGAAACAACTCGCGAAATCTTTCTCAAACAAACATTTTGCACAGTGACAGCCGAGATCGTTCACAAACCAAACATGATAATTTAAAGATTCACGAGCTATGTAAAATTAATAGAAATTTACAAGTAATTTTGATGTGAAAAAACAAAGCACAGCTGCAAGAGGCAAATTAAATTTATAATTTTTCTTATTACTTGCAAAGTTCAATTATATAAAAATGGTTTTCACGCAAAGGAGCCAGTGGGAAAGTAAGCTAACGCGTAGATTGAACTTCAATTTGGAATTTTTGTAGTGTGACCGTGCTATACTTTATTTGACCTCACGAAGACCCCGCAAATATTACTAGTATTAACAACGNGGCGTAGATTGAACTTCAATTTGAAATTTTTGTAGTGTGACCGTGCTATACTTTATTTGACCTCACGAAGACCCCGCAAATATTACTAGTATTAACAACGCATGAGTAGGAATAAGAAAACTGGATACAATATTATAAGTTAGCAAATATCATTATCATAAGATTTGGTAGAAATTCAGTTTGTTTGAGAAACTAGGTGCACACTTTTAAATATTGATTAACTTACAAGCTCTCGTAGTCCAAACCTTGCATTTAACAAAAATAACAGTAAAAAAAAAAAAAAAAAAAAAAAAAA
>NQII01000848.1:630616-656727 GCA_002778355.1 Clitarchus hookeri | reverse complement strand
AATCCCATCGAAATCGGCCGAAAACTGTGGCTTCAATAGCCGAAAAACATAATTCCCCCTCCCCCCCACTCAACCTGCGTTCCCATTATTCTTCCAAAAGGGCATAACTGACTCAGAGGCCAAGGGAGGGGCCAAAGACAACCACCCTACATCAAATCCCATCGAAATCGGCCGAAAACTGTGGCTTCAAGAGCCGAAAAACATAATTTCCTCCCCCCCCCCCGGGGTACCAACATTTTACCAAAGGGCAATTGACTGGGGTGCCGGCTCCCTTCCAGGCTTCTCTCAATCCCCCCTCAAATCACGGCGAAATCGGCCGAAAAATTCGGGCTTCCAGCCTTAACCCAAGTTCAAAAACATACCCCCCTTGTGGTCGAAACTCCTCCTTGGGGGGAAGAGTAAGGGGGGGGGNAGCCTTAACCCAAGTTCAAAAACATACCCCCCTTGTGGTCGAAACTCCTCCTTGGGGGGAAGAGTAAGGGGGGGGGTAGGGGGGATCGAAAGAGGAAGGTTCAAAGGTGTGCACAAACTTTGTTCCAGCCTTCTACCCCTTANGTAGGGGGGATCGAAAGAGGAAGGTTCAAAGGTGTGCACAAACTTTGTTCCAGCCTTCTACCCCTTAAGGGAGGGGAGCTGCGCGCCTTCAAAAACACCCCTCAAACTTTCGTTCTTGATTTTATCATTCTGAGTACCGTTTACGAAAGCGATAGGTTCGTCTTGCGACGATCCAAGAATTTCACCTCTAACGTCGTAATACGAATGCCCCCGTCTGTCCCTATTAATCATTACCTCAAGTTCCGAAAACCAACAAAATAGAACCGAGGTCCNTCGAAAGAGGAAGGTTCAAAGGGTTGCTATCCTTTTTTTCAGCCTTCTAACCCTTAAGGGAGGGGCGCTGTGCCCTATCAAAAACACCCCTAAAACTTTCGTTCTTGATTTAATGATTAGACTCATGGCAAATGCTTTCGCTTAGGTTCGTCTTGCGACGATCCAAGAATTTTACCTCTAACGTCTCAATACGAATGCCCCCGTCTGTCCTTATTAATCATTACCTCATGTTCCGAAAACCAACAAAATAGAACCGAGGTCCTATTCCATTATTCCATGCACACAATATTCAGGCGAACCACTGCCTGCTTTGAGCACTCTAATTTGTTCAAAGTAAACGTGCCGGCCCACCTCGACACTCGGTGAAGAGCACCGCGGTANCATGCCGGCCCTCCTCGACACTCGGTGAAAAGCACCACGGTAGGATTGCATCGGACCGCCGACGCGCAGACCAGAGGCCCACGGCCGACCGCATCCACCGGCAGGACGTCCGCACGGGCATGCCAGTTAAACACTGACGAACGGTGAACTGACAGCGTGTGAAACAAATCCAACTACGAGCTTTATAACCTCAACAACTTTAATATACGCTATTGGAGCTGGAATTACCGCGGCTGCTGGCACCAGACTTGCCCTCCAATGGATACTCGTTAAAGGGTTTAAAGTGTACTCATTCCGATTACGGGGCCTCGGATGAGTCCCGTATCGTTATTTTTCGTCACTACCTCCCCGTGCTGGGAGTGGGTAATTTGCGCGCCTGCTGCCTTCCTTGGATGTGGTAGCCGTTTCTCAGGCTCCCTCTCCGGAATCGAACCCTGATTCCCCGTTACCCGTTACAACCATGGTAGGCGCAGAACCTACCATCGACAGTTGATAAGGCAGACATTTGAAAGATGCGTCGCCGGTACGAGGACCGTGCGATCAGCTCAAAGTTATCCAGAGTCACCAAAGCAAACGGACATGACAAGCCGGCCGATTGGTTTTGATCTAATAAAAGCATCCCTTCCATTTCTGGCCGGGACTCTGTTTGCAAGTATTAGCACTGCAATTACCACAGTTATCCAAGTCTTGTCGTACGATCTAAGGAACCATAACTGATTTAATGAGCCATTCGCGGTTTCACCTTAATTTGGCTTGCACTGAGACATGCATGGCTTAATCTTTGAGACAAGCATATGACTACTGGCAGGATCAACCAGGGAGCTGCTCGAGCTCTAAAACCCCCAATTTCAAGGGGTACACAACCGGCTGCCTAATCAGTACCGGAGTGCTATACCAATTTTCAAAACAATCCCATCGACGATAGGATGTAACTTCAGGCCCGAACCAAGGGCTCTCACATATCATCTCTTTCTTCAACTCAGAACACTGCTGAGCAGCGTTTCGGCACTTGGCCGTGCTAGGAAATTTTCACTCGGACTGATGCGAGTAGATTGCTAAAATATACGATCGGTTCCCACATAGGAGCTCGGTTTCCTGAAAACCAGGAAAAGAACGGTGGCCCGTGGGTATGCTGTGAGGGGGTGTAGGTCTACCATGCTGTCGACGACTGCGCATTGACCCTCCAAAGAACACGCAGACGAAGTCGGAAGAACGCTGTAGACCGGCGGCCAGAATTCGTCGTTCTTCCCCCATTACTGTTAGCCGCCAAATATATGATCGGTTCCCACATAGGAGCTCGGTTTCCTGAAGATCAGGAAAAGAACGGTGGCCCGTGGGTATGCTGTGAGGGGGTGTAGGTCTCCCATGCTGTTCGACGACTGCGCATTGACCCTCCAAAGAACACGCAGACGAAGTGAGTTTAGTTGAAAATGTAATTTCCAATCTAAACAATGGTCCAAGATACATTTCTTGATTTACCAAACCATCGAAAGAGGCAACTTCTATGAGTTGGGAGAGCAAACCTCTTTAAATACATTATATTCTCATTTTCTGATCTGCCATTACACCTCTCCTAGTATACCCAAAAGGGGGTTAACGAGGGGTTTACGTGATTCGCCNTAACAAGGGGTTTCGTGATTCGCCGGTTTTAAATATTTCGTCGGCTGTAGTCGAAACAAACGCCGGCCAACATACGCTTAGCATTACCAGAGCGAAGCAAGCGAAGTGGATTCCGACGTTGATACAGCACTACCACGAATTTTCTCAAATGAAACGAAACAACTGCTGAGCCAGTGGAGTGCCACCAGGCAGCCAGAGAATTTTAAGCACCGGAGCAACCCGTAATCAGGACTTATCGGCTAAGCTCCTGCCTTCTCCTGCTTTCCTATACAACCCAAAGGGGGCTGGACGACGGGTTGAAATCGTTTACCGTCTCCCTTCCGCCTGTCACGGAAGTTGGTACGACCACAGGCCGCCATATAATTTTGAGCTTCGGTCAAGCAGTCTAAGGCATAACATAACCCAATACAACCTAACCTTATGTTACCTAAACCTAACATAACCTAACCCAACCCCCTACCTAACCTAATCTGAACTAAACCTAACCTAACCTTAACTAACCTGAACTAACCTAACCTAAACCAACCTAACCTGACCTAACCCTAAACTAGCCTAACCTTACCTAACCTTAACTATCCGAAACTAACCTTACTTAATCCAAACTAAACTTACTTAATCCAAACTAACCAAACCTAACCTAACCAATTCCAAACTAACCTAACTAAACCTAACCTATCCTAAAGTAACATAACATAACCTAATATAATCTAACCTTATGTAACCTAAACCTAACCTAATTTTAACTAATCTAACCTAACCTAAACTAACTTTACCTAATTCTAACTAACCTAACCTTACCTAACCTAACCAATTCCAAACAAACCTTACTAAACATAACCTTACCTTACCTAACATAACCTAACCTAAAATAAACCAAACTAGCTTAACGTAACCTAATCTGAACTAACCAAACATAACCTAACCTAAACTAACATAACCTAACCTATTCTAACCTAAACCTAACCTAATCTGAACACCCCCAACCTAACTTAACCTACCCTAATCTAACCTAATCAGACCTATTCTAACCTTCCTTAACCTAACCTTACAAAACCTAATTAGACCACACCTAATCTTACATAACCTAACCTTACCTAACTTAACCTAAACTAACCTTATCTGAACTAACCTAACCCTAACCTAAGATAACATTACCTACAATACCTTACCTTATGTAACCTAACCTAACCAAAACTAACCAAACCCAACACAACCTAACATAACATAACCTAATATAACCTAACCTTATGTAACCTAAACCTAACCTAACCTTAACTAAACTAATCTAACCTAACTTACCCCTAACCTTACCTAGCTTAAACTAACCTTACCTAATTCAAACTAACCTAACCTAAACTAACCATACCAAACCTAAACTAATCTAACCAAACCTAAAATAACCTAACCTACCCTAATCAAACCTAATCTGACCTATCCTAACCTAACCTAATTTGACCAAACCTAATCTTACATAACTCAAACTTACCTAACCTAAATAATCCTAAACTTACCTAATGTTACCTAACCTAACCCAAACTATCCTAACCTTACCCAAACTATTCTAACCTATCCTAATGTAACCTAACCAATCCCAAACTAACCTGACGTAACCTTAACTTACCTAACATAACGTAACCTAATGTAACCTAACCTTAACTTACCTAACGTAACCTAACCTAACTAATCCCAAACTAAGCTGACTAAAACTAACCTAACCTAAACTAGCCTAACCTAACCTTACCTATCCTAAACTAACATTACCTAATCCAAACTAACCTAATCTTACATAACCTAAACTTACCTAACCTAAATAATCCTAAACTTACCTAATGTTACCTAACCTACCCTAATCTAACCTAATCTGACCTATTCTAACCTATCCTAACCTAACACAACCTAAATTAACCTAAACCAACCTAACCTAATCTGAACTAACCTAACCCTTACCTAACCTTACCTAACCTAAGGTAACATAACAGAACCTACAATACCTTACCTTATGTAACCTAAACCTAACCTAACCAAAACTAATCATACCCAACCCAACAAAACCTAACCTAAACTAACCTAACCTAACCTATCCTATCCTAAACTAGCATTACTTAATCCAAACAAACTAACCTTAACTAACCTATCCTTACCAATTCCAAACTAACCTTACCAAACCTAACCTTACCTAACCTAACATAACCTAAACCAACCTAACTTAACCTAACCTAATCTGAACTAACCTTACCTAACATAACCTAACCTTATGTAACCTTAACCTAACCTAACCTAACCTTAACTAAACTAATCTAACCTAACTTACCCCTAACCTAAACTTACCTATCTTAAACTAACCTTACCTAATTCAAACTAACCTAACCTTACCTAACCTGAACTTACCTAACCAATCCTAAACTAACCTTACTTAACCTTAACTAACCTGACCTGACCTAACAATACTCAACCTTATCTAACATAACAAAACCTAACTTAATCTAGCCTTACCTGAAACATCCTTACCTAACCTATACAAACCGTACCCTAACCTATCATAACCTATCCTAAACTAACCTAACCTTACCCTAACAATCCTAACCCTACCTCATCGGACCTGACCTAAACTAACCCCTATATAACCTAACCTTAAATTTCTTAACCTGTCCTGACCTATGCCAACATAACCTAACCTCACCCAACCTAACCTACCACGACCTAAACTAAACTCACCTAACCTACAATTACCTGACTTAGACGTACCTAACTTAACACAACCTAATCTTTCCTGACATAACCTAACCTTACCACACCTAACCTATCCCAACATAACCCATATAACAATAAACCTAAACCCATCCTAACCTTACCTCAGCCAACACATCCTAACCCAACGTAACACAAGCCATCCTAACCTTCCGGGGCTAAACTAAACTAACATAACCAAACCTAACCTTACCCAACCTAACCCAACCTTATCTACCGTAATATCATCCGACATAACCTAACAAATCCTTACCTATCCTATTCTAACCTAACCTGATCCAATGTAGCCTGACGGTAACTTCAATTAACCTAACCTAGCATAACCTAAAGCAACCTAATGCAATATAACATGACGTATCCCAAAATAACATAACCTAACTAAAACTAACGAAACCCTTCCTCTATATGTAAAGACAACAGAATATTATAACACCCTGTCTGTTTGTGTGTTTCATTTCACGCACTTTCATATGTCTTGCTCTGCATCGGGAGTTACAATTCGGAGCAGCTGTTGTCTATGACAGGTGACTCACATCCCGGCAACCAAGGGAACAACCTTTGGTGTCACAAAGTGAAAAAAGAAATCAATCAGTCCGGTATTGCATTCCCGGCATGGATGAATATTGCTGTCGCCGGTTCGCACAAGATTCAAAACCTTGCACTAAGTGAAGCTCTCCTGACGATGGCCGGTGCTTAGGGAAGGTTCGCGCGAGATTGTGCGCTTACCAGTGGCACCTTAAATGCGTTACAAAGTGAAGAAGCCTACCACGTCCTAGCACACCTTACCTTTAAATGGTAAAAAAAATTTTGTAAAAACAATCACCCGTACACGTATCGATCGTTTGTTAGAAGATGTAAGACGCATGAAAAAAAAAAATCTTCACACATGAGCCTACAGTCGGCTGCTGGGCTCACTGACTGCACAAGCGATGGCGGAAAACATTGAAACTGTCGGTCGGCCACTCTCCAGCGACCCTGTTTCGCCTCCCCAAGCAAAATGGGCTTGGGAATCTCAGCGGGGAAAGAAGACCCTCTTGAGCTTGACTCTAGTCTGGCACTGTAAGGAGACATGAGAGGTGTAGCATAAGTGGGAGACGGGTTCGCCCCGTCGCCGGTGAAATACCACTACTTTCATCGTTTCTTTACTTACTTGGTNCGGTCGGTCACTCTCCAGCGACCCTGTTTCGCCTCCCCAAGCAAAATAGGCTTGGGAATCTCAGCGGGGAAAGAAGACCCTCTTGAGCTTGACTCTAGTCTGGCACTGTAAGGAGACATGAGAGGTGTAGCATAAGTGGGAGACGGGTTCGCCCCGTCGCCGGTGAAATACCACTACTTTCATCGTTTCTTTACTTACTTGGTTGAGCGGAGCGCGTGTTGTTGGGCTTCTCATGCCCCTCATCACAGTTTTTCTGGTACCAAGCGTTCAAGGGAACTCGAGGCCGTCCTTCGTCCTTGTGGCGTTGTGGCGTGTGCTCGGGTTGCATATACCCCCGCGTGATCCGATCCAAGGACACTGCCAGGCGGGGAGTTTGACTGGGGCGGTACATCTGTCAAATGATAACGCAGGTGTCCTAAGGCCAGCTCAGCGAGGACAGAAACCTCGCGTGGAGCAAAAGGGCAAAAGCTGGCTTGATCCCGACACTCAGTATGTGTAGGGACTGCGAAAGCACGGCCTATCGATCCTTTTGGCTTGAGGAGTTTTCAGCAAGAGGTTTCAGAAAAGTTACCACAGGGATAACTGGCTTGTGGCGGCCAAGCGTTCATAGCCACGTCGCTTTTTGATCCTTCGATGTCGGCTCTTCCTATCATTGCGAAGCAGAATTCGCCAAGCGTTGGATTGTTCACCCACCAACAGGGAACGTGAGCTGGGTTTAGACCGTGGTGAGACAGGTTAGTTTTACCCTACTGAGAAGGCGTCGTTGCCCCAGTATTCCTGCTCAGTACGAGAGGAACCGCAGGTACGGGCCGCTGGTTCATGCACTCGGTCGAAAGATCGGTGGTGCGAAGCTACCAACCGTGGGATTATGCCTGAACGCCTCTAAGGCAGTATCCCCTCTGAGAGGAAACGATAACTAAGAGTCCCTTAAGCCGAAAGGCTCTAAAATGATCATACTAGGCGGTCGGTCTTGTTACCGGCCGCCGCCAGAGCCCTTGTGAACCACTGTACGGAGGCTGCGGTAGCAATATGCCGTACCTCCTGTGGTACACCATGGGTCTGAAGTTCGGTGTAGGGACTCGAATCGTCTGCAGACGACTTACACGCCGAAGTGGGGTGTTGTACTCGGTAGAGCAGTTTCCACGCTGCGATCTGTTGAGACTCATCCCCGTTTTCGGTTGATTCGCATGTCTTGCATGGTGTGCATCGCATGTCATATACGATATGGTACAAACGTACTGTATGAAAGCGGTTGTTCGTGGTTGTACACGGAAAGGTTGTTCGTGGTTGTCCACGGAAAGGTTGTTCGTGGTTGTCCATTAACCACAAAAAAACCACCGACCGACGGTTTGAATGTCTTCCACAATCGCTTGTCAGCTTGAAGAAGTTGATGCAAGCGCGGGTAAACGGCGGGGTAACTGTGACTCACTTAAAGCAGGGTAGGCCCAACAACACGTGCTCCGCTCGACCAAGTAAGTAAAGAAACGATGAAAGTAGTGGTATTTCACCGGCGACGGGGCGAACCCGTCTCCCACTTATGCTACACCTCTCATGTCTCCTTACAGTGCCAGACTAGAGTCAAGCTCAAGAGGGTCTTCTTTCCCCGCTGAGATTCCCAAGCCCATTTTGCTTGGGGAGGCGAAACAGGGTCGCTGGAGAGTGGCCGACCGACAGTTTCAATGTTTTCCGCCATCGCTTGTGCAGTCAGTGAGCCCAGCAGCCGACTGTAGGCTCATGTGTGAAGATTTTTTTTTTTCATGCGTCTTACATCTTCTAACAAACGATCGATACGTGTACGGGTGATTGTTTTTACAAAATTTTTTTTACCATTTAAAGGTAAGGTGTGCTAGGACGTGGTAGGCTTCTTCACTTTGTAACGCATTTAAGGTGCCACTGTAAGAGCACAATCTCGCGCGAACCTTCCCTAAGCACCGGCCATCGTCAGGAGAGCTTCACTTAGTGCAAGGTTTTGAAATTTGTGAGAACCGGCGACAGCAATGTTCCTCCATGCCAGGAATGCAATACCGGACTGATTGATTTCTGTTTTCACTTTGTGACACCAAAGGTTGTTCCCTTGGTTGCCGGGATGTGAGTCACCTGTCATAGACAACAGCTGCTCCGAATTGTAACTCCCGATGCAGAGCAAGACATATGAAAGTGCGTGAAATGAAACACACAAACAGACAGGGTGTTATAATATTCTGTTGTCTTTACATATAGAGGAAGGGTTTCGTTAGTTTTAGTTAGGTTATGTTATTTTGGGATACGTCAGGTTATATTGCATTAGGTTGCTTTAGGTTATGCTAGGTTAGGTTAATTGAAGTTACTGTCAGGCTACATTGGATCAGGTTAGGTTAGAATAGGTTAGGTAAGGATTTGTTAGGATAGGTCGGATTATATTACGGTAGATAAGGTGGGGTTAGGTTGGGTAAGGTTAGGTTTGGCTATGTTAGTTTAGTTTAGCCCTGGTTAAGGTTAGGATGGCTTGTGTTACGTTGGGTTAGGATGTGTTGGCTGAGGTAAGGTTAGGATGGGTTTAGGTTTATTGTTATATGGGTTATGTTGTGATAGGTTAGGTTTGGTAAGGATAGTTTGGGTTAGGTTAGGTTTGTTCGTGTNGTTAGGTTATGTCAGGCAAGATTAGGTTGTGTTAAGTTAGGTACGTCTAAGTCAGGTAATTGTAGGTTAGGTAAGGTTAGGTGAGTTTAGTTTAGGTCGTGGTAGGTTAGGTTGGGTGAGGTTAGGTAATGTTGGCATAGGCCAGGACAGGTTAAGAAATTTAAGGTTAGGTTATATAGGGGTTAGGTTAGGTCAGGTCCGATGAGGTAAGGTTAGGATTGTTAGGGTAAGGTTAGTTTAGGATAGGTTATGATAGGTTAGGGTATGGTTTGTATAGGTTAGGTAAGGATGTTTCAGGTAAGGCTAGATTAAGTTAGGTTTTGATATGTTAGATAAGGTTGAGTATTGTTAGGTCAGGTTAGTTATGGTTAAGTAAGGTTAGTTTAGGATTGGTTAGGTAAGTTCAGGTTAGGTAAGGTTAGGTTAGGTCAGATTAGGTTAGGTTTGGTTAGTTTAGGTAAGGTTAGGTAAGGTTAGGTTAGTTTGAATTAGGTAAGGTTAGTTTAAGATAGGTAAGGTTAGGTTAGGGGTAAGTTAGGTTAGATTAGTTTAGTTAAGGTTAGGTTAGGTTAAGGTCACATAAGGTTAGGTTATATTAGGTTATGTTAGGTTAGGTTAGGTTAGGTAAGGTTAGGTTAGTTCAGGTTAGGTTAGGTTAAGTTAGGTTGGTGCAGGTTGGTTTAGGTTAGATTAGGTTATGTTAGGTTAGGTAAGGTTAGGTTAGGTTTGGTAAGGTTAGTTTGGAATTGGTTAGGATAGGTTAGTTAAGGTTAGTTTGTTTGGATTAAGTAATGTTAGTTTAGGATAGGTCAGGTTAGGTTAGGTTAGGTTAGTTTAGGTTAGTTAAGGTTAGGTTATGTTGGGATGGGTTGGGTTTGGTTAGTTTTGGTTAGGATAGGTTTAGGTTACATAAGGTAAGGTATTGTAGGTTTTGTTATGTTACCTTAGGTTAGGTTAAGTAAGGTAAGGTTAGGGTTAGGATAGGTTAGGTTAGTTCAGATAAGGTTAGCGTAGGTTAGGTTAGTTCAGATAAGGTTAGCGTAGGTTAGGTTATGTTTGTTTAGGTTAAGTTAGGTTATGTTAGGTTAGGTAAGGTTAAGTAAGTTTAGGTTATGTAAGATTAGGTTTGGTCAAATTAGGTTTTGTAAGGTTAGGTTAGGATAGGTTAGAATAGGTCAGATTAGGTTAGATTAGGGTAGGTTAGGTAAGATTAAGTCAGGTTAGGTTAAGTTAGTTTGGTTTATTTTAGGTAATGTAATGTTAGGTTAGGTAAGGTTAGGTTAGTTTGAATTAGGTAAAGTTAGTTTAGGATAGGTTAGATTAGTTAAGGTTAGGCTAGTTTAGGTTAGGATAGGTTAGGTTATGTCAGATTAGGTTAGGTTGGTTTAGGTTAGGTTAGTTTAGTTAAGGTTAGGTTAGGTTTAGTTCAGATTAGGTTAGGTTAGGTAGGGGGTTGGGTTGGGTTAGGTTGGGTTAGGTTATGTTAGGTTTAGGTAACATAAGGTTAGGTTATATTGGGTTATGTTATGTTACATTAGGTTAGGTTATGTTAGGTCCGTTTGGTTGTGGTGATAATAGTTTAGGTTAGTTTAGGTTAACTTTCTGTTGGTCAGTTTTGTTTAGGTTATTTTCGACTAAGATGGGTTAGGATTGGTTGGGTTAGTTGAGGTAAGGTTAGGATAGGTAATGTTTGGTTAGGTTATTGTTTAGAATTTCTGTAGCTAGGTGTATGTGTAATAACATATGGAAATTTTATCAAGTGCAACATTGATTCGAAACAAGCCAAGCCTTACTAGTTCGTTTCGTTTTATAAACAAATGATAATTGCCAGACAAAAGTTAAGCTTGGGAAGGTTATAAAGCATATTGTAGTAGCTATCATTGTAAAAAATAACACAGTTGTGGCTACCAAAAATATGAAAATCTCACATCGTGCCCAAGGTATGGTACCCCCGTATGGTTGATCCTCATGGCTCCGTGATAAATCCAAAAATGCTCAACTATTATCTGGGCCGAAGTAGGGTCCAAAGATGCCTAACCATGTCAAATCCCGTCGAAATCAGCCAAAAACTGCGACCACCAGGGACAGAATACTGCACTGTACAGACTTTTCTCCAAAAGGGCTTAAGTGATATATCAGCCGAAAGAGGGACCAAAGAGGCACCACCATGTCAAATCCCGTCGAAATCGCCTCAAAACTGTGGCCACCAGGGACAGAAAACTGCACTGTACAGATTTTTCTCAAAAAGGGCTTAACTAATATATCAGCCGTAAGAGGGACCAAAGAGGTACCACAATTTCAAAACCCGTCGAAATCGCCTCAAAATTGTGGCCACCAGGGACAGAATACTGCACTGTACAGATTTTTCTCCAAAAGGGCTTAAATGATATATCAGCAGAAAGAGTGTCCACAGAGGCACCACCATGTCAAATCCCGTCGAAATCGCCTCAAAACTGTGGCCACCAGGGATAGAAAACTGTACTGTACAGAATTTTCTCCAAAAGGGCTTAACTGACACATCAGCCGAAAGAGGGTCCAAAGAGGCACTACAATGTCAAATCCCGTCGAAATCGCCTCAAAACTGTGGCCACCAGGGACAGAATACTGCACTGTGCAGATTTTTCTCCAAAAGGGCTTAACTGATACATCAACCGAAACAGGGTCCAAAGAGGCACCACAATGTCAAATCCTGTCGAAATCGCCTCAAAACTGTGGCCACCAGGGACAGAAAACTGCACTGTACAGATTTTTCTCCAAAAGGGCTTAACTGGTATATCAGCCGAAAGAGGGTCCAAAGAGGCACCACAATGTCAAATCCTGTCGAAATCGCCTCAAAACTGTGGCCACCAGGGACAGAAAACTGCACTGTACAGATTTTTCTCCAAAAGGGCCTAACTGATTCCATGTGCCGATGGAGGGCCCAATCAGGTATCCTCCCTCGAATGATAAGCCACAAGGGAGTAAACTGCAAACGAAAAAACCGAGAAACTCAGAGATCGGGTGCATCGGTGGTCGAATTCATATGTCGGCCTCTGGTCGGACAACAGGCCGAGGTGTCGCCAGAGCTGCGGTTAACGACGTCAACCCGTCGTCCAGGCTCCTTTGGGTTATATAGGGGAGCACTGCCTCTGGTGAAGGCAGGAGCTTACCCGAGAAGTCCCGATTTCGGGTGCACCGGTGCTGAAACTTCTCTGGCCGCTAGAGGGCATTTCACTGGCCGATGTTGATGGGAGAGTGGCGGCGAAATGCGCTGGGGCGTCGTCGTGGCTCCAGAATGCCTTAGACTGTTTCACCGATGTTCAAAATTATCTGGCGGCCTGCGGTCNTTTCACTGGCCGATGTTAATGGGAGAGTGGCGCGAAATGCGCTGGAGGGTCGTCGTGGCTCCCTGAATGCCTTAGACTGCTTGACCAAAGCTCAAAATTATCTGGCGGCCTGTGGTCGGACCAACTGCCGAGACAGGCGGAAGGGAGGCGGAAGGGAGGCGGTAAACGACGTCAACCCGTCGTCCAGGCCCCTTTGGGTTATATAGGGGAGCACTGCCTCAGGTGAAGGCAGGAGCTTACCCGAGAAGTCCCTTTTTTGGGCTGCACCGGACCTGAAACTTGTCTGGCCGCTTGAGGGCGTGCCATTGGCCGAGGGTTATGGCAGAAAAGCGGCGAAATTCGCTGGGGCGCCACAGAGGCTCCAGTATGCCACATACTGCTTCGCCGATGCTAAAAATTTTCTGGAGGCCTGTGGTCTGACCAACTGCCGAGCCAGGCGGAAGGGAGGCGGTATATGACTTCAATTCCTTTCGTCCAGCCCCCTTTGGGTTGTATAGGAAAACACATCCTCAGGAGAAGACAGGAGCTTAGCCGATAAGTCCCGATTACGGGTTGCCCCGGTGCTTAAAATTCTCTGGCTGCCTGGTGGCACACCACTGGCTCAGCAGTTTTTTCGCTTCATTTGAGAAAATTCGTGGTAGTGCTGTATCAACGTCGGAATCCACTTCGCTAGCTTCGCTCTGGTTATGCTAAGCGTATGTTTGCCGGCGTTTGCCTCGACTACAGCCGACGAAATATTTAAAACCGGCGAATCACGTAAACCCCTCGTTAACCCCCTTTTGGGTATACTAGGAGAGGTGTAATGGCAGATCAGAAAATGGGAATANGTAGATCAGAAAATGAGAATATAATGTATTTAAAGAGGTTTGCTCTCCCAACTCAAAGAAGTTGCCTCTTTCGATGTTTGGTAAATCAAGAAATGTATCTTGGACCATTGTTTAGATTGAAAATTACATTTTCAACTAAACTCACTTCGTCTGCGTGTTCTTTGGAGTGTCAATGCGCAGTCGTCGAACAGCATGGTAGACCTACACCCCCTCACAGCATACGCACGGGCCACCGTTCTTTCCCTGATTTTCAGGAAACCGAGCTCCTACGTGGGAACCGATCATATATTTGGCAGCTAACAGTAATGGGGGAAGAACGACGATTCTGGCCGCCGGTCTACAGCGTTCTTCCGACTTCGTCTGCGTGTTCTTTGGAGGGTCAATGCGCAGTCGTCGAACAGCATGGGAGACCTACACCCCCTCACAGCATACCCACGGGCCACCGTTCTTTTCCTGATCCTCAGGAAACCGAGCTCCTATGTGGGAACCGATCATATATTTGGCGGCTAACAGTAATGGGGGAAGAACGACGATTCTGGCCGCCGGTCTACAGCGTTCTTCCGACTTCGTCTGCGTGTTCTTTGGAGGGTCAATGCGCAGTCGTCGAACAGTATGGGAGACCTACACCCCCTCACAGCATACCCACGGGCCACCGTTCTTTTCCTGGTTTTCAGGAAACCGAGTTCCTATGTGGGAACCGATCGTATATTTTAGCAATCTACTCACATCAGTCCGAGTGAAAATTTCCTAGCACGGCCAAGTGCCGAAACGCTGCTCAGCAGTGTTCTGAGTTGAAGAAAGAGATGATATGTGAGAGCCCTGAGGTTCGGGCCTGAAGTCACATCCTATCGTCGATGGGATTGTTTTGAGAATTGGTATAGCACTCCGGTACTGTTTAGGCAGCCGGTTGTGTACCCCATTGGAATTGGGGGTTTTAGAGCTCGATCAGCTCCCTGGTTGATCCTGCCAGTAGTCATATGCTTGTCTCAAAGATTAAGCCATGCATGTCTCAGTGCAAGCCATATTAAGGTGAAACCGCGAATGGCTCATTAAATCAGTTATGGTTCCTTAGATCGTACCACAAGACTTGGATAACTGTGGTAATTCTAGAGCTAATACATGCAAACAGAGTCCCGACCAGAAATGGAAGGGATGCTTTTATTAGATCAAAACCAATCGGCCGGCTTGTCCGGTCCATTTGCTTTGGTGACTCTGGATAACTTTGAGCTGATCGCACGGTCCTCGTACCGGCGACGCATCTTTCAAATGTCTGCCTTATCAACTGTCGGTGGTAGGTTCTGCACCTACCATGGTTGTAACGGGTAACGGGGAATCAGGGTTCGATTCCGGAGAGGGAGCCCGAGAAACGGCTACCACATCCAAGGAAGGCAGCAGGCGCGCAAATTACCCACTCCCAGCACGGGGAGGTAGTGACGAAAAATAACGATACGGGACTCATCCGGCGCCCCGTAATCGGAATGAGTACACTTTAAACCCTTTAACGAGTATCCATTGGAGGGCAAGTCTGGTGCCAGCAGCCGCGGTAATTCCAGCTCCAATAGCGTATATTAAAGTTGTTGCGGTTAAAAAGCTCGTAGTTGGATTTGTGTCCCACGCTGTCGGTTCACCGTTCGTCGGTGTTTAACTGGCATGCCCGTGCGGACGTCCTGCCGGTGGATGCGGTCGGCCGTGGGCCTCTGGTCTGCGCGTCGGCGGTCCGATGCAATCCTACCGCGGTGCTCTTCACCGAGTGTCGAGGTGGGCCGGCACGTTTACTTTGAACAAATTAGAGTGCTCAAAGCAGGCAGTGGTTCGCCTGAATATTGTGTGCATGGAATAATGGAATAGGACCTCGGTTCTATTTTGTTGGTTTTCGGAACTTGAGGTAATGATTAATAGGGACAGACGGGGGCATTCGTATTGCGACGTTAGAGGTGAAATTCTTGGATCGTCGCAAGACGAACCTAAGCGAAAGCATTTGCCATGAGTGTTTTCACTAATCAAGAACGAAAGTTAGAGGTTCGAAGGCGATCAGATNTCCGGATGTCCTGCCGGTGGATGCAGTCGGCCGTGGGCCTCTGGTCTGCGCGTCGGCGGTCCGATGCAATCCTACCGCGGTGCTCTTCACCGAGTGTCGAGGTGGGCCGGCACGTTTACTTTGAACAAATTAGAGTGCTCAAAGCAGGCAGTGGTTCGCCTGAATATTGTGTGCATGGAATAATGGAATAGGACCTCGGTTCTATTTTGTTGGTTTTCGGAACTTGAGGTAATGATTAATAGGGACAGACGGGGGCATTCGTATTGCGACGTTAGAGGTGAAATTCTTGGATCGTCGCAAGACGAACCTAAGCGAAAGCATTTGCCATGAGTGNCGTGTCATGGCCAGACTTACCACACCTTCCGCATATACTTTCTGTTTCCCTACATCTTTTACTAGTATGTCCATAACGCCAGCATTTGTTGCAGCGCATGGGTGAAATAAAGTCCTTGATTTTGTAGGCCTCCCAGTTACAATATACCCTGCTTTTATTTTTTAATATTTTGTAGATTTTAGGACTAGTTTCAATAACAATGTTTTTTCTGTTGTTTATTATTCGTGTTTCGAAACAAAATTTTGTATTAACTTTATGTTCCTCTTCTTCTATTAATTCTATTAAATTTTGGCTGTAGATCTTCTCTAAAATTTCATCTTTATCTGTATCCGTGCTGATTTCGTAAATAATGATTTTAGGTTCTCTTCTGAAGCCGATCTACTTTCATTTTAATTTTCTTGCTTGTAATTTCCTCTTCTATCCTTTTAGCCTGCTCTTCATTCGGGACTTCTACTATGATTGCCTGTGAACTGGTTTTTGTAATTTTATTAATTTGGATTTTCTTCTCCGTGGGTTTAATGTAGTTAAATAATTCTCTTCTTGTACCTTAACTGCTTCCGTCTTTAATGGGTTCATTAGGTTTAATTATTATTCTAATCGGTTAAATTTTTTTCATATTCCAAATTAGTCTCTGTGGTCCTGGTTGTTCTACGGTTTGTCGTCTTCCCTTGGTGCGTTCTCATTCCATTAGTATTCCTTCCATCTGCGATCTAAGTTTTATGATTTCATGATTTTGTTCTAATATAATATTCTGGAGTTCTTCCGCCTTTGCCAAAATGTCCGCTGGGTTGTTTCTCTTGTTTTTGATCACTGATTCTATGTCCTTTAGTATTCCAATTGCTGCTTTGATGTTACCATTCGGATCTTCAATTTTACCTCTTCTCCTATTTTCCGAAGTGAGGGAGTCTTCTTCTCTTTTTCTTTTTTCGATTTCTTCATTTAGTTTTGCAGCTGCCAAATTGCCGAGTTCCTCTTCTTTTTCTCAGCCTATTACCCAGCTCCTCGAAATTGATGTATCTCTGCTTTGCGGTGGTGTATGTTGTGTCTTTAAACTTTTGGCCATGGGTGTTGAGGTTAAGTATTTAGATCTACTCGATCTATCGCTACTATCTGACATCCTAAGCTGCTACTACTACTGCTAAAAGATTCGGAGCTCCCGGTCTCCGGCCTTACTCGCCTTTCTTCTTGTCGGTGTGTTCCCCCAGTGATAATTTGAAAAAAATATTTAAAATGTACAATTATTATTAAATTCTTATAAAAATGTTTGCAAAATGTTCCAAACTGTCTTGTAAGTGAACTAATATCTTCCTTTTTAATTTCTTCCCAATAGTTTTCAAAATATTAAAGTTTTTAGTTTATGCTGATTAATCACTTTTTTTTGTCCGCGTTTTTTTAATAAAATAGTACCCAAGTAGCTGATTCCAAAAATGTCTTACTTTAAAAAATCCGATGAAGTGTGGCCGAAATATATCAGTTTTAAATTTTTAAGGTTAAGCCCCTTTGGAAAGTTATGGAAAAAATAAAAAAAAATTTTATGTTAGCATATGCCCTGATTGAAAAGAAATGGTCAATTGGGGAGGGGAGCTGTAGGGGTTAGGGCAACACCGTTTTCGCCTAGAATGCATATTTTAGAAGTTATGAGGGTTATTAAGTTTTATTGAAAATTAAAAAAAATTTGAAATCTCGTTCCTGAAGGGAATACTGAAAGTATTAAATTTTGAAAGTATTAATGATGTATGATTTATGAACCAGATTAATGTCTGGTTTCTGGCTGGTTTATGACTTTTGAAAAGAGTTTTGTGACTTTTGAAAGGTGGAATTTAATCGCGAAACCCCAGTAATTTTCCATTAAAAGTTCAAATGAGTTCAAGTGAGGGTCGTTTACCTTTTTTGGTTGGGTCATTAATTTCGCGAGCTGGGGTGATGCAGGTTCGCTAATGCAGTACAGTTGTTATAGGGGCCCAACCCACTTATGCATGCTAGGCGACTAAACTACTGTTTTCTAATTTCTGACTAAACTATTGCTACGATTTTAATGAAAATTTATACAGCTACTTAGGTACTCATACAGTTTTATATTTGCACTTTATTTCTTAATTATTATTAAAAGTTCAGCATTTATTAAAGTTTTTAGAAAAATAAAATTTTAAAAATAAAGTTTTTTAAGTTTTTAATATATACACTTTTGCTTCCCGAACAAGCAGTTTACAAATATAAAACTGTATTTTAGTTAAATTTTATAGTTCACTCACCGATTTCTTCTTTTACGTTTTCTTCAATAAAAATTAAATTAAAAGTCCGAATCAGTTTAAATTTTGCGCACACGTGTATCGTCACTGGGGGAACACCGCACAATCATTTCCTGGTCTTCATTCGCCCTTTATCCCGGTTTTCAGGCCGAAAAAACGAGAGCCCACGAAAGCACTACCTACTCCACAGACATCCTGGAGCGAAGTAGTAGATAGGGACAAGAAGAAATTTGAAAAGCTTTTAAGCCCCACTTAGCCATAATGGCCATCCGAGGCGGTGTCATTCTAAAGATTATATAATTTCACACATAGAAAAAAAAAACTAGTAGGGCTTGGAAATAGATTATCAAGAAGAAATGATTATTTATTTATACGTCAGATGTTAAAGTACGGTGTCTTTGTATCCACCCCTTCGCCACAACCCAGCCACCCATAGTAGACAAAGGGCTTTTTCGCGTTTGTTTTTGTTCTTTATGTTGTGGCGTTTTGTTGTTCGTGTATGTTTTGTTTGTTGTTTATATCGATAGTGTATTTGTCTGTGTTTGTTTTGTTCTGAGCGGAGTGTGCCGGTGAGTCTTTGTGTCCTGACCCCCGGCACACTCCACCAAGTATGTTGTTTTGAAGTTCCGGCCCAGGGGGAAACGGCCCCCCGGCCCCGCCCACCACCACCGCCCCGACCAGCCGGCGTACTAGCTTGTTCAGACGGTCCACTCAGCCGCCATCGGCCGAACCGACAATGAAGGGCGGGGCCGAGTAGATAGGGACAGAGGGAATCTCGTTAATCCATTCATGCGAGTCACTAATTAGATGACGAGGCATTTGGCTATTTTATGGAATATTCTCGCCAATTGGTAGACACCAATAAATACAGGGTGTTGAAAACAAAACCTTATGATTGCCGGATATGTGGATAGTGATAAAGGATAAAGATAATGAAAGATAAATAAAGGTCCGAGGCCATGCGAATGTCAGCCAGTGGGAGAGGCGATCAAAGGAGTACAGGTACAGGAGAAAGAATACCCAGAACTCTCTTCATTTTGCGGCAGGAAGAGGAAGTAACGACTCCGAAAGGATCACCTACCAACAACGACATGAGCAAGCCTATTTCAGGGGGGTACTCTCTCGCATAGGAGTTGTCACGGTCCCCCCCTACTTTTGCGCTGCTATCTATCTCTCGCCCACCCCGGACCCAGGATGTGGCTGCCACCCACACCCTCGATCCAGAGTGAGGAGGTTAAGTACGTCCCTCTTGTTGGAAACTACGACTAGCTGGCAATCACAAGGCCCACCAGACAAACACATGAAAACTAACACAAAATACACTTGAATACACAACATGGACAAACCTACCGGGCAAGGCGATACACCCGTACCTACCAATGGGAAAACAACAAACAGAAACAAAGAAAAAGTCCTACAGAGAGGAACACGGCGACTAAGTGTGACGAGCCACTTGTTTGGTAGACCGGCAGAACTGCCTCCAGCACATAAGCATGCCAAACAATGTCCGGGTGGGAATGGATCGCAAAAGGGCCATACTTAAACCCAGCTTCCTAAGGGATTCAAGTGACTGGGGGAACCACACTCCCTTCCACGAAATTGTGAGAGGGAGTACGGTCACCCCAGCCACCCCAAATTCCTTCTTCACAGCATCAATCAAGTCATGATTATCCCCATACCGGCTATACTTCTTATCGAAAGACCACTTGAGTCCCCGGCATTGTACGACCTGCGCATCCAGGACATACGCTTCTTCCTGTCCTGGTTTGAAGGCAATCAGGTCTGGTTTACGTAACCCTTCAGACGTCTTATAACGTGGTTCGCGACGAATCTGGAATCTTTTCCCTGCTAGATGTTCGGCAACCACCCCCACAAGATGGTCGTGCCGAGAGACTCGCGTATCATGAGTACGCGGACTCGGCGTCAGAGCACCCTGCCCGACATTTGGGCAGGGAGCCGGAGGGACCCCTCCTCCCTCTACTAGTCCTTACCCGTGTAGGGAGACTATTGCTGATGGTTTGCACGTATGAAATAAAGTCCGAGGAGGGAGTACCACCGGCCCCATGGGAAAGCCAGGAGGTAGAAACTAATGAAATGGGGGTGGTAGGCTCCATATCAGTGCCGTCGACTGAACCAAGCCACGAAGCGCGCCAAAAAGACTTAATTCTCGCTGGAGTATCGAGCAACAACCCGTTGGTCGTCGCAGTAGTCTGCGCCCATACGACCCTGCGAGCAAAGTGTGGCATTTTGCAGAGATCACGAGCGGGGGCGTAGTCAGATCGAGTGACATTACGCAGGCGCCCCAAAATCCATGCGGGAACCGACTTGAGAAGAGATGGTATCCCAAGGGCTCCCGCCGAGACTGGCGCATGGAAAAACCCGACCGCTACGTCCTTTGGCAATCGAAGCCATCGACGAATGGACGCATGAACCAAAACGTCCATCGCCTTCAATATCCCCTTTGTCACTCCCGCAAAGGAAAGTTGGTAGATGAGTGATGGAAGAAGAAATACCCTCAGAATTTCCATCCACTGAAAAGGTTTCAGAGGCGCAGAGGATAGTCGTTTCAATGGCTCTTCGAGGCCGGACTTGAAAGACCTGACCCCCCTGGCAGTGAAGGAGATGCCCAGATACTTCCAGACCCCCTCCACCACCAGAGGGGCCAGATCAACTCCTCCAATCTTAAAGAGTGACTCCGTGATGACTTTCAACTTCCTAGTTTTACCAACTGGTACCATTACGAGAGAGTGGGACTTTTCAGGAGACAAGACAAGACCAAACTTCCCAAGCGAACTGGCAAGGTGGTCAAGGTTGATTTGCAGACCTTCCCTCGTATTTGCAAAGAGAACCAGATCGTCCGCAAAGGCCAGCCGAGGGATACGATGATCACCAACAGTATAACCCATGGCCCCCACCTGGCCACGCAGCACCTCATCCATTATTAAGTTGAAGATGAATGGAGACAGGGGGTCACCCTGACGAACACCTTGGTGGACTGGTATGTCCGGGGTGACCACATCTGGCAACTGCAACGACGTAGTGGCCTGTGAGTAGAGGCCATAGATATAACATACTACTGTATATGGCACACCTCTAGCGCGCAAGACATTGATAAGGGGCAGATGTTGCACCGTATCATACGCCTTGCGCACGTCCAAGATGGCCATATACAGGGGCCAGAACTTCTCGGCCGCATTAGCTAGCACCTCCGACAGAAGAGAAAGGTTCTCCGCAAGGCCATCTTGTTTAATAAACGCTCGTTGTTCTGGAGCAATAGGAAGTGCAGCCTGTAGTCTGCGACTAATGATCTTGTCTAGATGGTGACTGATTACGGACGTGATCGTAATTGGCCTGAAGTCTGCTGGACTCACTGGGGCTGAAGACTTTGGAATTAAGACCGTCCTGGCCTTGAGGAGCCAGGATGGCAAGTCGTTGGTGAACAAAAAGATGTTGAAAAGCACTGTCTTGATCTTATCGGGAATAGCAGCCCACTGCTTCACGGTGACTCCGTCCGGGCCCGGAGAAGACTGCCCATGGATTGCACCCTTACGAACCTCCTCCTCAGAGAAAGGGGAAGACAAGTTGTAAGGATCTTCATCATACTGCAAAGGAATTTCATGAAGACCTTCCCCCGAGGGGAAGAGGGTAGACCACCACTCAGAAGTACCATCAGGTAGAGCAGCCCTGCTCTGCTCTTCCTCTCCCCCCAGAACTCGAGCTGCCACTCATGCACGGTCGTGCTTCCACATGGTCTGAATTGAAGCATACTGTGACCTGCGCAACTGAGTCTTCGACCGCGCAACGAGAGGGTCCCTCGGCCGGGGGAGGGGCCTAACTTCATCCTTAATGGGGAGACGTTCTCTCAGCCACCGGTCCAAAACCACATGGACGGGCTGACCCTGAATAGCAAGTTCAACAGCCTGAGACAACAGAGCACAAGAGTTGTTAAGATCATCCATTTCATTCAACTCAACACGTATATCCTCCAGAGACTGACGGATAAGTTCAGAACAAGGAGTGTAGCCTTTGTTTGCGTCAGAAGAGTGACCAACATCTTCGTCAGGGCGATGCCTGGAAAGAGTAGTAGCACCAGATGACCAGCGTTTGGTTACAGGTGAAAAGGGACTGAGGTAGTCCTCCCGCCTAACCTCGTCCATCAGAGTACGATATTGTGCGAGTTTCCGCTGTGACTTTATAGATTCGTACGTCCTGTTAAGAAATAGCCCCTTTGCGTGTACTGCAGCTACCAACTCTATATTGATGAACTTTACCCCTGGGGGTAGGTAGAACTCCTCACGGGCCAGTAGCCTCAGTTCCTCGTCGGGCCATCTCGCCTTGCCCCTGGCTGGAGGTGGCAAGGCGGCATTATACTCTTGGGGATGAGCTCGAAGCTCATGAAGCCCACGGCCATTAGGTGTTTCGTACTGGTTGGAACACCAATGACAAGTAAACATCGTCAGCAGAACACAAATTTGAAATCTCAGGGAAAATCACTCTCGTGGCGGCTGAAGCACAACCAGAGGGCTGTACAAACGAAAAGCTGCTTTCTAAGAATTAACAGCACGCCAAGAGACTAGAGCCTGTCTTTAGATAACCCGCAAATTGCAACCACAGAAAACCCACTGACACTATATAAATACAATGGAAGCGGGTTCCTTAGCTACAATTTGGCGTTAAACGGTGGTGGCCACGAGAAGGCAACAGGTTAGAATCATGCACCACCAAAATTTGAATTTGGGGTGGCTGGGGTGACCGTAATCCATCTCACAATTTTGTGGAAGGGACTTTTGAAAAGTGTTTTGTGACTTTTGAAAGGTGGAATTTATTCGCGAAACCCCAGTAATTTTCCACTAAGAGTTCAAATGATTTCAGATGGAGTTCGTTTACCTTTTTTGGCTGGGACTTTAATTTCGCGAGCTGGGGTGATGCAGGTTCGCTAATACAGTACAGTTGTTATAGGGGCCCAACCCACTTATGCATGCTAGGCGACTAAACTACTGTTTTCTAATTTCTGACTAAACTATTGCTACGATTCTAATGAAAATGTATACAGCTACTTAGGTACTCATACAGTTTTATATTTGCACTTTATTTCTTAATTATTATTAAAAGTTCAGCATTTATTAAAGTTTTTAGAAAAGTAAAATTTAAAAAATAAAGTTTAAGTTTTTATTATATACAATTTTGCTTCCCGAACAAGCACTTTCCAAATATAAAACTGTATTTAATTCAAAATTTATAGTTCACTCACCAATTTCTTCTTTTAGATTTTCTTTAATAACTTTTTAATTAATAGTCCGAATAGTGATGCGCATGAAAGGATTAACGAGATTCCCTCTGTCCCTATCTCGTTAATACATTCATGCACATCACTAATTAGATGACGAGGCATTTGGCTATTTTCTATTGTTCTCACTTAGTGCCGAATTTGAAGTTTAGATAAAGAACTAAAAAAAGGGATTCGTCCCAACAAAAAGCGTCTGCACATAAATTAAACATATTATTAAAGAGATATCTTCGCGGGAGATCGAAAACCTCTAATACACATACCACGCCCCCTGGGCGGACCCGAGGGTGTCACACCCACACCAAGGTTGCGGTCAGAAATTAATCCCACACACTGTGATCTACTGCCACTAGACCACAATGGAGGAGGGAAAAACCCGGGAAGATACTGACTAAATCAATCAAAGCCTATACAAAGGCACAGGGAAGTGATCACCCTAACTAACAAATAGTGATTAACATATAATAAACCCACACTATCAGGCTACGGCAGTGCGTGTGGAGCGGTTAAATCGTCGAAAGAACATGAGCGTCCCAAACAAGACCATCGTCGGCAACGCACTCAGGAGAGAGCGACTCCCAGACAGATCCTTGAGCCTAGAAACTGACTCCTTGTGCCACAGCCCCTTCCAAGACAGCGTGATCGGAAGTACCTCAACAGTGTCTACACTAAATTCGGCCTTAACAGCCGCTATTAAATCCTGGTTGTTATTGTACTTCTTGAACTTCTGTTGGAAAGACCACTCAACGCCCTTGGACTGAACGACCTGTGCGTCGAGTATGTATGCCGTTCCGTCCCCCGAACGATGAGCCACCATATCGGGCTTGCGGAGTCCCAGAGAAGTGAGATAACGAGGCTCCCTGCGGATGCTGAACCCCTCTTCTCAAGCCGCTCAGCCACTGCCCGGACCACCTGGTAATGCCGCACAATGCGTGTCTCGTGGGTACGAGGACACTGTTGGACGATATGATGCGTCGTTTCAGCATCCCCACACCCACCTCTACACTTAGGGTGGGACCCAGAAGGACCTCTCCTCCCCCGAGATGTTCTGACAGCTGATGGAAGGCTGTTAGATATGATGTGCAGGTATGCCAGGTAGTCCCTGGACGGGATGCCCGCAGATCTTTGGGCAATCCACTCAGTGGATGAGCGACAGGAGAGTGCGGCTTCCATGTCTGAGCCATCAACTGACCCAGTCCATTTTGCCCTCCAGAAGTTCTTAAGCTTCAGAGAGGTATCCAGAATCACACCACCTACCACCGACTCCGCCCATTCCACCTTCCGGGCAAACAAGGGCATTCCCACCAGTTTCCTGATGGGGGGATAATCAGAACGTAGGACATTCCTCAACCTGCCGAGAATCCATACAGGTACAGATCTCAGCAGGGAGGGTATGCCTAATCCCCCAGCAGAACATGCCGCATGAAAGAACCCCAGAGCGGTGTCATGGGGCAGCCGCAGCCACTTGCGTACTGTAGCTCTAACAGCAATGTCACAAGCTTTTAGCCCTTTCGCCGACAACCTAGCAAATGACAGCTGATGGATCAGAGAAGGCAATAAGAAGGTCTTTAAGACTTCCAGCCTCTGATAAGGCTTCAGGGGAGCGGTGCTAATCATCTCCAATGGAGACTCCAGCTTGTGCCTGAACTTAGTCACCCCTTTGCTGGAGAACTTGATGCCCAGGTAGAGGAACGTGGAGTCTATATCCATTGGCGTGAGGAACTCACCCTTAACCTTAAACAGCGGCTCAGTTAAGACCTTGTATCGCCTGTCCTTCGCCACAGCCACCACCGCCAGAGTAGAAGACTTGGCCGGCGACAATGCCAGACCAAACGTACTCAGGGCGCTACATACACTGTCTAAGTTGGTCTGTAGACCGGCTCTCGACCTGGCAAACACCAAGTCATCAGCAAAGGCCAATCTCGAGATCACCTCATCCCCCAAAGGGAACCCAATGGAGGGATCTAATCTCCTCAGTGACTCGTCCATTACCAGGTTAAATAAGACAGGAGAGAGGGGATCTCCCTGTCTCACCCCCTGGTTAATGGGAATATTGGCACGCACCATGCCTGGCAGCTGCAAGAAGGTACTACCCTCCAAATACAGTCGCCTCAGGTGCCTGTAGATGACGTAAGGCAGCCCTCGTGCCCTCAGGACATTCAACAACGGGGTGTGAGCCACCATATCAAACACCTTTCGGACATCAAGGACAGCCATATACATGGGCTTCGCCTTCGAGGTAGAGGCTGAGATGACCTCCGCCAACAACGAGATATTCTCCGCCAGGCCATCCTTATTTATGAAGGCCCTCTGTTGGGGCAAGATGTTAATGCCATTACTAATCCTGTTGCTAACTATCTTGTGATAGTGCCGCAGAGCTACCGACACAATGGAGATCGGCCTGAAGTCGGCAGGCTGGGAAACCTTCGGAATCAACACAGTCCGCGTGTTCAGCATCCAGCTGGGGACTGCGTTTGCCAGTAAAAAGATGTTAAATACCATACACTTGACAGATCCGGCACCGCCGACAAAACACCAACACTGATCCCGTCCGGTCCAGGAGACGAATGCCCCTTCATCTTTGCTTTCCTTATCTCAACCACAGAGATATCGCCCCGGATACCCTGAGGATCTTCAAAATACTCCTCGGGCACATCCTGCACCTCCAGGCCTTCACCAGAGGAAAACAGGGTGGCCC
>NQII01000848.1:560251-621600 GCA_002778355.1 Clitarchus hookeri | reverse complement strand
GATCGGTTCCCACATAGGAGCTCGGTTTCCTGAAAATCAGGAAAATAACGGTGGCCCATGGGTATGCTGTGAGGGGGTGTAGGTCTACCATTCTGTTCGACGACTGCACATTGGCCCTCCAAAGAACACGCAGACGAAGTCGGAAGAACGCTGTAGACCGGCGGCCAGAATCGTCGTTCTTCCCCCATTACTGTTAGCCGCCAAATATATGATCGGTTCCCACATAGGAGCTCGGTTTCCTGAAGATCAGGAAAAGAACGGTGGCCCGTGGGTATGCTGTGAGGGGGTGTAGGTCTCCCATACTGTTCGACGACTGCGCATTGACCCTCCAAAGAACACGCAGACGAAGTGAGTTTGGTTCAAAATGTCATTTCCAAACTCAACAATGGTCCAAGAGACATTTCTTGAAATACAAATCATCGAAAGAGGCAACTTCTATGAGTTGGGAGAGCGAACCTCTTTAAATACATTATATTCTCATTTTCTGATCTGCCAATACACCTCTCCCAGTATACCCAAAAAGGGGTTAACGAGGGGTTTACGTGATTCGCCGGTTTTAAATATTTCGTCAGCTGTAGTCGAGGCAAACGCCGGCAAACATATGCTTAACATAACCAGAGCAACGCTAGCAAAGTGGATTCCGACGTTGATACAGCACTGCCACGAATTTTCTGAAGTGAAGCGAAAAAACTGCTGAGCCAGTGGTGTGCCACAAGGCGGCCAGAGAGGTTTAAGCACCGTGGCAACCTGTAATCGGGACTTCTCGACTAAGCTCCTGCCTTCTCCTGAGGAAGTACTTTCCTATATAACCCAAAGGGGCCTGGACGACGGGTTGATTTCGTTTACCGGAGCTCTGCCGACATCTCGACCTGTTGTCCGACCAGAGGCCGACATATGAATTCGACCACCGATGCACCCGATCTCTGAATTTTTCGGTTTTTTCGATGGCAGTTTACTCCCTTATGGCTTATTATTCAAGGGAGGATACCTGATTGGGCCCTCCAACGCCCCATGGAATCAGTTAGGCCCTTTTGATGAAAAATCTGTACAGTTCAATACTCAGTCCCTGGTGGTCGCAGTTTTTGGCCGATTTCGACTGGATTTGACATGGTGGTGCATCTTTGGACCCTCTTTCGGCCGATGTATCAGTTAAGCCCTTTTGGAGAAAAATCTGTACAGTCCAATATTCTGTCCCTGGTGGTCGCAGTTTTCGGCCGATTTCGACTGGATTTGACATGGTGGTGCATCTTTGCACCCTCTTTCGGCTCATATATTAGTTAAGCCCTTTTGGAGAAAAATCTGTACAGTGCAGTTTTCTGGCCCTGGTGGTCGCAGTTTTCGGCCGATTTCGTCGGGATTTGACATGGTGGTGCCTCTTTGGACCCTATTTCGGCTGATATATCAGTTAAGCCCTTTTGGAGAAAAATCTGTACAGTGCAGTTTTCCGTCCCTGGTGGTCGCAGTTTTTGGCCGATTTCGACTGGATTTGACATGGTGGTGCATCTTTGGACCCTCTTTTGGCTGATATATTAGTTAAGCCGTTTAGAGCTAAATCTGTACAGTGCAGTTTTCTGGCCCTGGTGGTCGCAGTTTTTGGCCGATTGATTCTAAACAAGCCAAGCCTTACAAGTTCGTTTCATTTGAACAACAAATGAAAATTACCAGACAAACGTTAAGCTTGGGAAGGTTATAAAGCACATTGTAGAAGCTATCATTGTAAAAAATAACACAGTTGTGACTAGTAAAAATATGAAAATTTCACATCGTACCCAAGGTATGGTACCCACATATGGTTAATAATCATGGCTCCGACATAAATCCAAAAATGCTCAACTATTACCTGGGCCGAAAGAGGGTCCAAAGATGCACCACCATGTCGAGTCCAGTCGAAATCCGCCCGAAACTGTGGCAAACGGGGACAGAAAAAAGCACTGTACAGTTTTTTCTCCAAAAGAGAGTAACTATTATATCAGATGAAGAAGGGTCCAAAGATACACCACCATGCCAAATCCCGACGAAATCGGCCGAAAACTGCGACCACCAGGGCCAGAAAACTGCACTGTACAGATTTTTCTCTAAAAGGGCTTACCTAATATATCAGTAGAAAGAGGGTCCAAAGATGTACCACCATGTCAAATCCAGTCGAAATCGGCCAAAAACTGCGACCACCAGGGACAGAATACTGTACTGTACATATTTTTCTTCAAAAGGGCTTAACTGATACATCAGCCGAAAGAGGGTCCAAAAATGCACCACCATGTCAAATCCCGTCAAAATCGGCCCAAAACTCCGGCCACCAGGGACGGAAAACTGCACTGTACAGATTTTTCTCCAAAAGGGCTTAACTAATATATCAGCCGAAAGAGGGTCCAAAGATGCACAACCATGTCAAATACAGTTGAAATCGGCCAAAAACTGTGACCACCAGAGACAGAAAACTGCACTGTACAGATTTTTCTCCAAAAGGGCTTAACTGATACATCAGCCGAAAGAGGGTCCAATGATGCACCACCATGTCAAATCCAGCCCAAAACTCCGGCCACCAGGGACGGAAAACTGCACTGTACAGATTTTTCTCCAAAAGGGCTTAACTGAAAAAAAAGGAGAGTGGGAAGGAGAGAAAATGAGGGAGGGGGGAAAAATATAGTGAGAAAAATAGTGAAAGAGAGAGAGGGAGAGTCAAAGAGGGAGAAAAAAGGAGAGAGAGAGATAAAGATACAAAGAGAAAGAGAGATTTGAAGATAGAGAGAGATAAAGAGAAAGAGCGAGAGAAAGAAAGAGAGAATGAGAGAGAGAGAGAAATAGAGAGCAAAAGAGAGAAAAAGAGAAATAAGGCGTGAGAGAAAGAGATAAAGGGTGAGAAAGAAAGAGATAGAAAAAGGAAGAGAAGTAAATAGAGAAAGAGAGAAATGAATAGAGATAGAAAGAAAAAGAGAAAAGCAAAGAGAGAGAAAAAGTGCGAATAAAAGAGAGAGAAAAAAAGAGAGAAAAAGAGAGAGGAAGAGAGAGAAAAAGAAAACTTACAGAGAGAATGAGAGATAGAAAGAAAGAATGAAAGGGATAAAGGGAGAGAGAAAAGGAAAGAGAAAATAAGGGAAAGGAAGAGAGAGAGAGAAAGAAGAATAGAGAGAAAGAAAAAGAGAGAGAAAGAGATATAGAGAAAAAAATATAGATAAAAAGAGAGATAGAAAAAGAGAAAGAGAATGGAGCGAGAAAAAGAGAAAGAGAATGGAGCGAGAAAAAGGGAGAGAGTAAAAGAGACAGAGTAAAAGAGAGAAAGAAAAAAAGAAAAGGAGATAAAGACAGAGAGAAAAAATAGAGAGATAAAAGAAAGTGAAAGATAAAGATAGAGAGAAATAGCAGGAGAAAAAAAGAGAGAGAGAGAGAAAGAAAGGGAAAGAGAGAGAGTAAGAGGGAAAAAAGAGGGAGAGAAAGAGAGAGAATAAAGTTTTATTACGATGAATTTAAATATAACTAAATCAACGAGATGAATGATAAAACTAAATAATCTGTTTGTTCGCCTCTCTGGATAATTTTCCGTGTGTCATAACGATGTAGGTGGAAATAACGAAGCCAGTGAAAATAAATGATAATATATAGAGTATTATCATTCTTTTCGCTGGCTTCCTCTTATATATGAGCAATCTTGTAATTTACACTCTCAACGTTATAACACAGGCCCTATCAACACGAGAAGAGAACAAACACTACAGTTAGTATCGCTATTATAGATGACTTTTATTTAGTATTATCATTCATTTCGCCCAGAAAGTGTTCCAATTATGAGCGTCTGACTACTGCTGGACCATGAAGAGACATATCCCAAACGCAAAATATGGCCGAAAATCATTATATAAAACTTTTTAGGTAAGTGTAAATTAGTCGTATATTTATTATTTAGTCTTTCGCAAGTACTAATTCTTTTAAAACTTTAAGCACGTGCCAAAAAAACCCTGCCTGATGGACAAAATCTGAGAACATATTTGAACTCAGCATGGTAAAGACGGTTAGATTTTGTTTATTTAGTCCTTGTGAAAGAAAAAACTTTTTTTTTTGACCAGTGTAATATATATAAATGCATAGTACAATTAAGTTGTACTACAAAATTACAGGTTCAGTTCAATTTTTTTATTGTTTTGTTTGGTTAAGAGAGGGAATGTATCAAATTTGTATAATTGTAGGTAATTTAAAAAGTTTCTAAAAGAAAAGCATGAAAATGCGGTAGCCGTATTCTTTTGCATAGTTAAACTGAACAGTTTGTTTGTTTGCATCTCTGCATGATAGTGCCATTGTAAAACGATTGGAGTCTCAATTGCATGCATGATAATATATAGAAGAGTTTCTTGAAGATGTGACATAATCTATAACCTGTTTACACTTAATTAATTGTACATACCTATAAGTGCATTTCACATCCCTTTTTGTTTTCTTTTGTTCAGAAAGTGAGGATTTCGAAAAAACGTAGTCATTAATACTTTCAATACTTTCTATTTGAAAAGTATGATCATGAACAAGTATTTTCTTGTGAATATTTCAACTAAACGCTGTGATGGTTTGCATCTAGGCCTGTTAGTGCCTTTCATATAACGATGGCAGTCTAAATTACATGCCTGATAATAAAATTGAACAGTTACTGGCAGATGTGACTGATGTAAATGCAAATTACACTTGAGTAGTGCCAAATAATTATATGTTCAGTACAATTTTATTATTGTTTTATTCGGTGTGAAAAGTGAATTTATCGAATGTACATAGTTGTTGATAATTTAAAAAGTTTCTAAAAGAAAAGCATGAAAATGCAGTAGCTATATTTGTTTGAATAGTTATCCTCAAAAGTTTGTTTGTATGCATCTCTGATATTGCCTGTATTATTACGATTAAAGTCTAAATAACATGTTTGATGATATCTGGAACAATTACTTACAGAGGTGACTGATAATCTATATTCTGTTTACACTTCATTAATTGTACATTACTGTATGTGCATTTCACATCCCTTGTTATTTTATTTTGTGTAGAAAGCGAGGATTTCAAAAGAACACAGTCGTCAATACATTCAACAATTCTAAGTGAAAAGCATAATAATGCACAAGTATCTTCATATGAATATTTCGACTAAACGTTGTGATTGCTTACATCTCGACCTTAAGTGTCTGTGATATAACGATCAGTATTTAAATAACATGCTCGATAGTAAATTGAAGAGCTTCTGGCAGATGTGACTGATAATATAAATGCATATTACACTTGAGTTGTACTACAAAATTACATGTTCCGTTCATTTCTCTTATTGTTTTGTTTGGTTTAGAGAGAGAATTTATTGAATTTACATAATCGTTTATAATTTAAAAAGTTTCAAAGAGAAAAGAAAGAAACTGCTGTAACAGTATTCTTGTGATTAGTTATGTTAAACAGTTATTTGTTCACATCTCTGCTTTATAATATATTCAACAGTGTTCTTGAAGATATGACCGATAATAAATATTCCGTTTACACTTAATAAGATGTACATACATATAAGTGCATTTCACTTCCCTTTTTGTTTTCTTTTGTTTAGAAAGTAAATATTTCGATAGAATAGAGTTGTTAATACTTTCAACAGTTTCTATGTGAAAAGCATGACAATACACAAGAAGTTTCTTTAAAATATATCCAATAAACGTTGTGATTGTTTCCATCTCTGCCTGTTATAAAGATGGCAATCTAAATAACATGTTTGATAATAAATTTGACGTGAACCATGCGTCCACGAGCTTCTTGTGCCCAAATTGACCGCCACAAACACAACAACTACACCAGCTACACCGGGCCGCACCAACACCATCAGGCCAAGAGTGCGTATTGCAGGTCGACAGGAACGGAACTTACCTTCTTGTTGACAATGATTATGTAACTCAAGAGACCTTTTTACTCATTTATTATAAGAGGTAAATCTTTTAATAAATAGGTAGTCAATCCAAAACTGTGTTTACCCCAAAGCCATAGCCGTTGGGCACACTGGCAATTGGTCGTTGCATTGTAGCAGCTCCCACCGCAACATACGACGTGATGCACCACCAAGTGGCATCACACTGGCATGAAGGCTGAAGCTGAAGTGATAAGTGCCCCAAAGTGTCACCCAGTAGTGTACAGCGTTTTTAAAAACACATTGAACACAGTCACTGCATTCACAGCAACAGTCAGGGGTTTATATTATATATTATAGCAATCAAGCATGGCATTCCACTCCCCTCGCCCAGGTAGACTCGTCCATCCCTTCAGGAAACAGCCACCTGGCAACATGTAGCCAGTGAAATTCTAACACGTCATAGGAAGTGAAATACAAACCATTTTCTCGAAAAACATAATAATGTATATAATGTGTATTTATAAAAGATCAACTATATTTTCCAAAAGGGAGATTGCCTTTAAAGGCCTCCATGCTTGTAACATCATATTTAGTGCTGTGACACACCCCATCACCTTCACAACTTCAATATTAACAAACATTTGTTAATAAATGGGGGTGTCACCAATGTGTTAATTTAATGTATACAATTTTTCACCATTGCAATCATGTCACATAGTCTTCATGTTATTTATGTTTCATTATTCACCGTTTGACTTTGGTTCTCGTCACTCGTTACGGAAACCGACGTCACTCCGCTTCAACACTCGGACCAGACCGGCGGCATTAGTCGCCCGCTCCGCGAGCCCCTTCAGTACCATCATTAAGGCTATAATAATTTCACTGCAATATTAACATTTATTAAATTGAACATCTGTGTTATCTTTTTTCTGTACCGAGGGGAGAGCCAACCTCACTCTCACCAGAGAGCCTAACGCTATCGCGTATCAACATAATATCACATTTATTTCACGCTAAGGTCACTGGCAGGGCGTAAGTGCTGGGTCCATTTTCTTGCATTATTCACGTGTAGTCAAGCACATTGAATAAACCTCTTTACAAAGTCCAATGGGCGTTGATTCATTGTAGTACCACGCGCAATTTCTAGTATATTTCAGGCATACGAGACTGCCTACAGTCTTGTCATAAGGTATAATTAGTAACAGTAAGTACTGTGACAATATCACCAACAAACTGAATGAGGACATCCACGGCCCCCTTGGCCGTCGACCGAAAGACCCTCATAATTAACTCTCCACTGGGTTATGGCGCCGGGCAATCCAACACTCAACCAGACCTGGGTAACGTCGACCACGTCAAGTTCAACAATTTTCTTGCAGGGGTGACTAATAATATAAATGCATATTACACTTGAGTTGTCCTACATATTTACATGTTTAGTTCATTTTTCTTATCATTTTGTTGGGTTTAGAGAGGGGATTGTATCAAATTTACAAAATCATTGATAATTTGAAAAGTTTCAAAGAGAAAAGCATAACAATTTGGAAGCTGTATTTTTTTGAAGTTATACTAAAAAACTTATTTGTTCACATTACTGATATTGCCTGTTTTATAACGATTGGAGTCTAAATAACATGCTTGATTATATCGTGAACAATTTCTTACAAAGGTGACATAACACAGGCCAACAATAAAAAAACCTTTTTTAAATGATTTTGCCGGATTCTTATGTTTTTGGTGTGATGAGTGAAAATAATAATAAAAAAGTCATAACACCCACCATTTTTAAAATTTTTGTATATACAAAATGTGATAAATTAATTTTTTATCTAATATATGTTCATTTTTATATACTTCATTTATACATATTTTTTATATACATTTTTATATTCTAAAACATACAGTAGATCTAAATCAAATTAGGTTGGCAGTGGTGATACGACTGATTGTTTTCTTTCAGTCAACACAACCTCACTTTTCAGCTTTTTGCCCGTGGTTGTAAAAACTTTCCTAAGAGTTTTTGTTATATATGTGGTGAGTTTGTAATTTAAAAAAACATCAAAGAAACATTACAGAGTTTGTACTTGGTATATTTTGGAATAAAACTCTGTGATCAAGAAAAACCTTGGGCTCCACACAAGGTATGCTATGTTTGTGTTAAAGACCTTATAAAATGGTCAAAAAATAAAAGCAGCTTTTAGATTTGCAGTACCCATGATTTGGAGAGAACCAAAAAATCATTCAGATGATTGTTATTTTTGTAGCATTGATGTTACTGGATATAACTTCAAAAATAAGAAAGTAATTGTCTATCCTAATCTTCCTTCAGCTATTCGGCCAGTCGGTCATGGTCCAGGACTTCCTGTCCCTGAGTCACCACAGGCTATTGATGACATTTTACTTGATAAGTCCAGTGAAACTGAATCTGATGATGGTAAACCGGATGATGATGAGTTCCAATGTTCTCCAGAAAATTTAGAACCTCAGTTGTTTACACAGGCTGAGTTAAATGATTTAGTAAGAAATTTGGGTTTGACTAAAGAGAAAGCTGAATTGCTTGGCTCCAGGCTAAAAGAAAAACATTTGTTGGCACCTGGAGCATCTATTTATCAATGTAGAGCAAGAAATCAACAGTTCGCTATGTTTTTTAAGCAAGAACAGGATTTGGTGTACTGCCATGATATTGGTGGTCTAATGAATGAATTTGGAATTGAGTACAACAATGAAGAATAGAGGCTTTTTATAGACACATCAAAAACAAGCTTAAAAGCTTTTCTTTTACACAATGGTAATACTTATGCTTCTCTGTCTGTGGCTCATTCAGTCCATATGAAAGAAACTTACGAAAATCTAGACATTAATTAAAAGGAAATTAACTATCCTGCTCAGTGGCGGATTTACCAGCAGGCTGAGTAGGCTGGAGCCTAGGGCGGCAGATTTTAGGGGCAGCAAATTTGGGGCAAATTTTTTTTTTATATCTTACAGAAATTAAAAAGATTCATATGTATATACCTAAATGTTATTAGGTCCACACAAACAATTCAACGTGTAATATGTTTCACCACTTAGATAAATTTTTCTACAATTTGCGTAGTCACGTTTGGTTGCGGCGCGGGAACGAGTGACATGACCGTTCACTAAATGTGTCTGGCCGAATTGACTGCACGAGCGCAGCGCGGCGCGGCCGCCGCGGGAGCCCAAGCGCGGTTGTGCTGTTGTAGGCATACTCCACGTGGTGGTACTGAGTTCCAGAGAGATAGATATAGAGCGGCGGCCGGCGATACAAACGGGGAAGTCCCGTCCCGTATTTACTCCTTCTGGTTGTGTGCTGTCATTTTTCAAAGTGTTTCGTGGATTGTATGAATAATATCATAGCATAATATCGCCGGTGCGTAGAAACTTATAGTAGGTAAGTAATCATAATATATTACAATAAATCATCCACAACGAATCAGTAATACGTAATTTAACTTGATAAATAGCTGTTTCGGAAGCTATGTAAAAAAATTTGGTTTATTTTTGTTATAGAATACTTAAATAAATTTCTTGTAGTTATGTTAGGTAATTATTCAATGTCAGAAGTCTGAACAAAGCATGTACGAGAAATAAAACTCCCAATGTAATCTTTTTTATTTCATTTCTTAGAATCCAAGAAATTGTTAGAATGAGTGATGGGAGAAAGCGACTTAGTGGAGCGGAGTATAAAAAGAAGGCCAAATGAAAAAAGAAGAACAAGAACATATATCCATAAAACGATAAAAATTGACAGTTTTTTTAAAAGTGGAAGTAGTGTTCAAAGACCAGGAACTTCAACAGCATGCGCTGACACAATACAATCTGGAAAAGATGAAACAGATTTGAACTCTGCGGCCCAACAACAACAGTCATCTATTGAACCATCTACTTTTAAAAAAACGGATATTTATGTTTTTGACATAGAGGAATCATCGATAAGTATAACAATTGAAGATGCATATCATAATCAAACATTAAGAAATGACCAAGTGCAAAAAACAGTATATCTAAACAAAGGTCCAGCTTTATGGGAAATCAACGATACCTTAAGGGAGATTATCGCAAGGTACGGCTTCGATCAAAACAAGTCTTGTGACTTCTCTAAAAGTGAAAAAATATATGCTGATCAGCGTCGTTTCTTGCCAGTGAGTATCTTCCAAAGAAAAATGAAAAATAATGAAGTGAATGACCGAAATTGGCTGGTTTATTCTGAAAGTAAAAGATCTGTATATTGCGGGCCCTGTTTGGCATTCGGTCCATTGGAGAATAAGACTCATTTTGAGAACGAAGGATTTAATGACTGGAAAAATGCAGAGCACCGAGTAGCTAAGCATGAAAATTCTGCGCGTCATAAATCTAGTATCCTTAGTTTGAAAGTTAGAAGTGAGATTGATGGCTGACTCGATAATTTACTGCATGTCCAGATTGATGAAGAAATTACTTATTGGAGAAACGTTCTGTAGAGGGTTGTTGCCGTAGTGAAGCGACTGTGTTCAAGAGGCCTCGCTTTCAGAGGAAAACATGAAAAGTTAGGTGATCCGCATAACGGAAATTGTTGTATGATTTTGGAACTGTTAGCTGAATTCGATCCTTTTTTAGCCAGTCATATTGAACGATTTGGGAATCAAGGATCTGGAAGTACCAGTTACATATCAAAGACCGTTTGCGATGAGTTTATTCTCTTGATGGGTCATAAAGTCTTAAAACACATTGGAGACGAGATAAGAAGGGCAAAATATTTAACCTTAATCATCCATTCAACACCAGATATAGCACATGTGGACCAACTTACCCTCGTCATTAGATACGTTTTGGAAACAGGCGAACCGTGTGAAAGATTTCTCAAGTTTTTGCCCTCAGTGGGACATAAAACTGAAGAAATGTTTTCTGCCATCATTTCGGAACTCAAAACACTGGGCATTAATATTGATAATTCCACGAACATGTCTGGTGTATACAATGGCTTACAGGCTCAAATTCAAAGCCAAGCACCTTTTGCTTTTTTCGTTCCTTGCTCTGCCCACTCTTTAAATTTAGTGGCAACTGCAACTGCTGAATCTTGCACAGAAGCTTATCGCTTCTTCATGTTGCTTCAAGAAATCTAAGTTTTTTTGTAAGTTCGACACAGCGCTGGCAAAAATTAATGACTGAAATCAGGAAAGGGAAAACGCTAAAGAGATTAAATATGACACGTTGGTCAGCTAGAGAGGACGCATGTAGAAGTTTGAGAGATTGTTGGCACGAAGTCCTTAAAACTTTGGAATCAATCAAGGATGATTGTACCGAAAAGCCTGTAACGAGAAACAAAGCGACAGGAATACTTTTGAATTTAGAAAAACTGGAAACTGCGGTAATGGTTGTTGTGTAGAATGTTTTTTTGGAAAGAATAAACAAAGTGAATGTTCAAATTCAGGCTTCTACCATAGATTTGATCACTATTGCCGTTCTTTACGAATCTCTTTGCAAGTTTTTCGTAGCTGAACGAGAAAATTTTAAGTATTTCGAACAAAAGGCGATGGAATTAAGCGTGTCGAAGCAGTATACAAAAGACATGGGAAAAAGACAACCCAAATGGAAAAAAAATTATGACGAAACACCCGATGAAGAAATGAGAATAACTGCGAGTGATACTTTCAGGGTTAACACATTTCTCGTCCTCATTGATAGACTCGTATCCGAATTATAAAAACGGCAGGAGGCCTACAACAGGTTCAATGAAAAGTTTTCATTTCTGACCAAAATGAGTGAATTGTCATCGTCAACCCTTACGGAAAAAGCCCTTTTCTTGGAAGAAATGTATCCTAATGATTTACAGACTGACTTAGTTCAAGAATTCATACATTTTGAAAGCCACCTTTCTTCTGAAAGAATTTTGGTAAAACCAGATTCTGGATCATTGAAAAGTCTATCTTCGTTCCTGCGAAAACAGAATTTGCAAAACGTTTATCCAAACTTGGATATAGCAGTTCGCATGGTTCTATGTACACCAGCGACAAATTGTTCGGGTGAGAAAAGCTTTTCTTGTTTAAAAGGGTGAAAAATTATCTAAGATCTACCTTAAGCTGAGAAAAGCTAAACGCCTTAGCTCTTTTGTGCATAGAATCATAACTAATGAACAAGATTTCATACGACGATATAATTGATGATTTTGCCAATAGAAAATCGCACAAAAAGGTATTGTAAGACTTTCATAACTTAATTAATTGAATTTCATCGACATCATAAGCCGGATTGTTACCAAATAATTGAATATATTGTTTTTAAACTGTAAGTAAGCGCAATAAAATTTTTTTTATTACGTTTACCGAATGTACATTATTGTGTAAGTAGTATTGAGGTATACCTTACCCCGCCTTATTACTAGTACATGATTGAGCTTTTAATAGCTCAGAAATATACCCAAAAACTATTTCTTATGCAATCTTAACTAAATCATTGGGTTGTAAAAATAAACTAGAAACTGACACATCGATCCCCTAGTTCACAATCATACTAATTACGGGGAAAAGGTGGTGTAATTAGGACGATAGTGCACAAATCATAAAGTTACAATTATTGACAAAAAAAATTGTAATTAATATGATTAATATGATATGACGTGACCAAGCTTGGCTACGACGATAAAGCCAACTTGATCTGCGGTGTTTCCAGAGTTGTGAAGTAATATGTGTGTACCCGGCGCCACAGCTCTGCGGTGAGCTGATGAGATGTAGGGTCGTTCGGCCGACAGCCTAGGGACTCTGGTAAACACTCCGTCATACACACGTTGCCGAGGTTGTGGGCCACCTTGCACGCCTTACTTGATTATCAATAAAAACAGTGGTGCTGGTTGTTAAGGTATTTATTACCCCGTTATGTACACTCAACTATACAGAAGACACGTGGCCTGAATGGCCCGGAACTACAAGCGACCACGTGGTCTTATCATGTGAAGCTCGAAATGCACTTTTGATTCCCGATAAATAATAACGTCGCTCTCCCCTCGGCGCTATGCAAGTTAAGTCAGGAAAGATATGATGATAATGATTTATAATGAACCGAATGCGAATCGATACTGTTCGACAGATGATGTCCTTGCTAGAGCTTCTGCGGAGTGGGGAGAGCGTAACGTCCGAGCTCGTCCAAGTCCTGGCTNATAAATAATCACGTCGCTCTCCCCCCGACACTATGCAAGTTAAATAATAAAATATATGATGATAATGATTTATGACAGATGATGTCCTTGCTAGTGCTTCTGCGGCGTGGGGAGAGCATAACGTCCGAGCTCGTCCAAGTCCTGGCTAATACTGCCGGAAATGTACGTCGGCTTCCGCCGCCTAGACGCCGCCGACGCCATGCGGTGGTACAGTGAAACATAATATACACTAAAAGATGATTATGGGATGAAAAATGATATGAACTAAATTAACACAACAAAACATAATTACAATTACACAAATACATAATAAAAATGATAATACTTATTCTAAATGTTTTCATTGCACCAGCCACAGCATTGCCAAATGTAGAATGTCACATGTCTCTGGCTGTGGCTGGGCAAATTGTCTCCTGATGACAAAACAAATTATAAATGAATTACACACTGACATTATTTACAAATACACTGACGAAATAAACTGAATAAATAATAAACACTAATGCACTTGTGCCCACAAGCCTGTCGTTGTGGTGCGTCTGGTGTGGGCATACTGCGGCAGTCAGTGGGCAAAAGGACTCGTGAACGTGCGGTTCACGTCAACACATTGAACTTTGTAAAGCTGTTTGTTCACTGTGCTTTATTAAATGTGAATAGTGAAAGAAAACAGACCCAGCACTTACTGCCTGCCGGTGACCTTAGCGTGAAAATGAGCGTGATTTTATGTGTATATGCTGTAGCGTTAAGCTCTCTGGTGAGAGTGCGGGAGATTCTCCCCTTGTTACTTAAAATAAATAAAAGTAATGTTCCAGTTAATTAGTAAACTATTGCAGTGAAAAGATAACAGCCTAAGTTATGGTACCGAGGGGACTCGCGGAGAAGGCGACCAATGCCGCCATTCTGGCCCGAGTGCTGAGTCGAGCTGCAGGGTGACATTGGCTTCCGTCACGAGTGACGAGAACCTGTGTCAAACGCCGAATGGAAAAACTTGTCAGGAATACTATGTACTATTATGGCAATAGTGAAAAATTGTATAAATTAAATTAAACACATGTGAGACACCCCCATTGATTAACAAATGTCTATTAAGGTTGATGTTGTGTGGTTGATAGGGAGTGTCACAACACTAAATTGCATGTTACAAGGATGGAGGCATTTACAGGCAATCTCACTTTTTGAAAACATAATTGCTCTTTTAGAACTAAACATTAAATACACTAAAATACTTTCTCGTGAAAAGTGTCTGTATTTCTCTTCTGGTGACATGTTTGTATTTCACTGTCTACAGTGTTGCCAGGTGGCTGTCTCCTGAAGGGATGGACGAGTCCATCTGGGCAAAGCAGTGTGGGTTGCCATGCTCGATTGCTCTCAATACAATAAAACCCACCCCTGACTGTAGTTGTGAATGAGGTGACATTGTTTGATGTGTTTGGAAAAAAGCTGTGCACTATTGGTTACACTTTGGGGTACTTAGCACTTCAGCTTCTGCTTACATGTCAGTTCCATACCACTTCGTGGTGCATCATGTCGTATGTCGCAGCGCTAGCTGCTAGGACATAACGACCAATTATCCGTATGCCCAATGGCTGTGGCTTTGGGGTAAACACCGTTTCGGATCGCCTACTTTTTCATAAAGAGTTACCTCTTGTAATAAATAAGTAGAGTGGTCTCTTGAGTTATGTAATCCTTGTTGGCAAGAAGGTGCAAATCTGGTTCTTGTCAACCTGCACTACGCACTCTCGGCCTGATGTGGTTGGTGCAGCCTGGTGTAGATGGTGCAGTACATGTGACTGTGGCGGTCAGAGTGGGCACAAGGAGCTCGTGGATGTGTGGTTCATGTCAAGGACAACATTCCTTCTCACAAAAGAGCGAACGCAATATTTTACTGGCTGGGCCAGCTTCCTTAAAATATATATTAAGAATAAGAAATATGGGCAACACTGCTCACAGTCTAGTCTTAAGAATAAGACAGGCATGGCATTTCCACACAAAAACAAAACCCTACATTTGTTTATGTTGCTGTGTGCGAGTACCAGTTTCTGAGTTCTCGTGTCTTATCTTAAAGCTGTAACAAATAAGTTGACCTACTTTAAATCATTACCAATTTTCATCATATATTTATAAAAAATCTTACTATTAACTCCTCGGTAAATAAGGGATTTACAAAAAGCTCTCTTGTTGTCTTTTCCAGTAGTTTTCCCTGAATAGGGAAATTGCACAGCAAGCTGGTCTGCGAGAAATCGCCGCATCATATTTATGTGGCACTTCGGTTATCTTGTCTTCCAATGCTTTCTAAAAGCTTGACCTTAAAAAATATAAACACTATGTTGTTCATAGATCTGAAATGTCAAATAATGTCAATATCCATTATATTTTTCTCTATAAACATGAAAACTGAAATGAAATGCATACCAAAACAGCTTTCCTACACATTAACTAAACTAATAATGTTTAAAGCTAATTCAGTAAATTTTATCCTTGCTTGACATTAAACATTCAATTTCTTTTCCTGGATGCTGTTTATGGTAAAGTGAACACCTTAAAAAAGGTGGTCTCATCAGTAATAATAATAAATAAATATATTTTATTTTGGTCTCAAGCATTAACTTTTGAATGCAGTGGAGTATGTACATTGTGTTAATTACTCAAATGGCAATATTTATATGAAAAGGTGGCAAATTGATAAAACTGGCTGAGAGGAAAAAAGTAAACATGGTCTCAGAAATGCTCACTTTACTGTGAAACGCCTATATCAGAAATTATAGCTACATTATGTTTGCTAAGAATCATATGAAATTTAAAATAATTGATAAGGGAAGCACAAAAATACACTAAAATTCAAAGTTTAAAAAGAACATCCTGCTTAACATTAGCAATAAACTACACTGTAGCTACTATAACAAAACTAATAGAATTTAGAAGCATCACAATTTTTGTACATAATTTTATACAACTTCAATTGCATCAAGCATATAATAGGTAAGCTACAGAGTATCATAGGTAAACAATGAATTTTAGGGCTGTATCAATGCCTATGTAATTATATGCTGGCATCGAAATCGCTAAGAATGTAGTGTCACAAAGTGGTTTAAAAGAAGAATTCCTTTTTCAAGATCAAAATGTAAGAACAGTAATATGTCGTTAAAGGAAAACACTACAAAACTTTCATTATTACTCTAAATAAATAACTGATATACTACTTTACTGCCAAATTGAATTGTTAAAATATTGCCATATTCACCATACTTATTAATAGTAAATTACTGCAGAATTGTAATAAACTTTATAAGAACACAAGTCTCCCAACACTTTTGCTTACAATGGAAATTCTGAAAATAAGTAACTTTCCCCAAAAACTGGAGGCAAAGGTGTCATGGAAATTATGTTTTTTGGATATAACCTATAGAAATGGCGTGGCAATAACTATAAGTTTGAAAACATTTTAAACTATCCCCTTGGTTTAATTTAAAAGTGAAAAAGTGAGTTGTTGCTGAAGTTGGTTAGCACCCACTTTAGAGGTTAGGTTGTTTGTGGTAACACCATATTGAAAAACTACACAAATACAGATTCATAATATATCCTTGGCATGCTTTAAAGAAATCAAAATGAAATTCTTTCCACAAATTAGCAAAAATATCAGAAAATATAACAGATGATTGATTTCTGTGTACATATACCTGCTACAATTTGGAGTTCAAGGTTTCTTGGAGCAAAAAATATAAATTTTATGTTCGCAAGTTACATCAACCGGTTGACACATTTTAAGACCTATTCGTTACAGCTGAAGCCATAATTGCTACCCATTGTTTTAGTCAATATATTTTAGTACTATGAAATAATTTAAGGAATATTTCTATGATCTTTTCATAGGTACCTCAATAGTTAACTCAGTTTAGTTTATTCCCAACTGATTAAGACCATGCTGCAATACAAACTTAACAATGCCTCAGTAAAATATAAACGTGTTTCATGTAGAAGGGCTTGCTATAATCATGCACAATCAGAGCCATTAATAATGCCAGTGAATTAGTAATACGATAAAAAAAAGATATAATATAATGTTTGATGTTTCTTACTTTTTAATTTTACTTCCTTTAAATTAGATTTTATTGCATTTTGAAAATGTATCAAAAATCAAATTTTATTCGATTTTATTATATTTTATATTATTATTAAAATATTAATAAAAAATAAGACATTTTGGACAACTAGGACACAAAAAACATTCGAAATTCTCACGCACAGCCAATATACTAAACTACCACCGCCAATATTTAACGTGTACCACATGTCCACAAGTTCCATGCGCCCACTCTGACTGCTGCAGTCACATCAACCACACCAACTGCACTGGGCTACTTTAACCACATCAGGCCAAGAGTGTGTCATCTTGCAAACAAGTACTACATTACTCAAGAGGTTGTCCTATTTTATTTATTGTAATAGGTAACTCTTGTAATAAATTAGTAGGCTATCCGAAATTGCATTTACCCCAAAGCCACAGCCATTGGGCGCACAGGCAATTGGTCATTATGTTGTAGCAGCTCGCGCTTCGACATACAATGCAATGCACCACCAAGTGGCATCAACAGGCCTGTAGGCCGAAGCTGAAGTGCTAAGAGCCTCAAAGATCGACCAATAGTGCACAGCATTTTTCAATACATATCCCACAACTTCATCTCATTCAAAGCTACAGTCAGGGGTGGGTTTTATTGTATTAAGAGCACTCGAGCTTGGCATCCCACACCCCTTTACCCAGGTGGACTCGTCCATCCCTTCAGGAGACAGCCACCTGGCAACACTGTAGCCAGTGAANCACACCCCTTTACCCAGGTGGACTCGTCCATCCCTTCAGGAGACAGCCACCTGGCAACACTGTAGCCAGTGAAATACAAAAATGTCACAGGAAATGTAATACAGACACTTTTCACAAGAAAGCATAATAGTGTATTCAATGTATATTTATAAGAGAGCAATCGTGTTTTCATAAGGGGAGATTGCCTATAAAGGCATCCATCATAGTAACAGTTCATTTAGTGTGGTGACATTCCCTATCAACTTCATAACATCAACTTTAACAGACATTTGTTAATCAATGGGTGTGTCACCAATGTGTTTCGTTTAATTTAAGTAATGTTTCACCATTGCAATAATGTTACATAGTGCTTATACTCATGTTTTACCACTCGGCGTTTGATGTCGGTTCACATCAATTGTGACGGAAGCCAATGCCACTTGTTCAGTTTGCTTCAGCACACGACCTAGACTGGCACCTCCGTTGTCCGTTCCACGAGCACCCTTGGTACCATCATTTAAACTGATATCACTTCATTGAGATAGTAACTTAATTAACTGGAACATTTGATTTCTTTTTGTACCTAGGGGAGAACCACCTGCACTCTTACCAGAGAGCTTAACGCTACAACAAATCTGCATAGCCACCACTTTGACTTAGGTCATTTTCATGCTAAGGTCACCGGCAGGTCTTAAGTGATGGGTCAGTTTCTTTAAATATTCTCATGTCCTCTTCTTGAACATGTAATCAAATATGTGAGTAAACAGCTTTACAAAAGCCAGTTAGTGTTGATTCCTTGTCCCCCTCGACACAGGGCGAAACACAGCTTGTAGTATTAACCACTATTTTTTCAATATAATTCAGGCGTATAAGACGGCCTACAGTCTCGCCACAAGTTCAATGTGTTTAAGTAGTGTAACATTAAGTGCATGACAACTTAATCTTCAATTTGACGGAGGCATTCAGGGCCTGCTGGGCCGTCGACCGAACGACCAGCTACAGTAACTCTCAGCTGGGTTATGGTGCCGGACAATTCTACACTCCACCAGCCCTGGGTCACCTCGACCACATCATATTTAAATATCGATATTATGAAAAAATTCTTAAGACAATCCTTTTTTTATTAGTCAATATATATATTTATTCAGATCTACAGAAATGAAAGAAAAATGCTGCTTGACATTGCTAGATAACAATAATAATAATATGATAAGTTGGGCAATTGCCTGGTGGCAAGTTCAATACCCTCTTCTTCAGCTTTTTCAACACACTCCTGAATTTCTTATCCCGCCTCTCTGTCACAATCCCCTCCCTCTAATAAATTCCATTCCCTCACAGAACTTTCAATATTGGTAATAATGCAGTTAAGAAGGTCATGGGAATTTGCAAAAAATTGTTCACTATTTTAGTGTTTTTGAGCAGTTTGTGAGTTGCTTAATAATTCCCTTCAGAAGTTATTCTTAATTACGACTACATTACCAAAAACTCATTAATGGGGAGAGCTATGAAAATCAGGGAAATTGTGGGTAAAATCAGTAAAAATGAAAACTTTTAATACATAAAATAAAAAACTTTCTAGGTTTCAAAACATAATTTGTTACTATATTTTAAATAGTCACAGAAATCTGTGATATGCCTATTATTCTAGGTTGGTTTAGGTTAGTTTTTAATAGACAAGGAAAACTGTGATTCACTTACTATCCTAGGTAAAAATGCGAAAACTATGATTCACTTAATAACTTACTATCCTAGGTTAGGTTCATATTAATAGGCAAGGAAAACTGTGATTCACTTACAATCGTATGTTAGGTTAGTTGAAAAATACGCTAAAATTGTGAANATTAATAGGCAAGGAAAACTGTGATTCACTTACAATCGTATGTTAGGTTAGTTGAAAAATACGCTAAAATTGTGAATCACTTATGAATGGGTTGGGTTATGTTAGGTAATAAAATCTCTGGTAATAACTCATCTGCGGCAAATTATTTAAGTGCTGTTAACTGAATTATTTATGCATTTTTTACTGCATTCAAAACACAATTTCCCTGTCTTTCATAACGCTCCCGGTTAATAAGTTTTTTTTAATTGTAGGTCTAACTAAACATTCCCTCCTTTGTGGAATAATAAAACAAGTTGAGTACTAACTAAAAACAGCAAAANATTAATAGGCAAGGAAAACTGTGATTCACTTACAATCGTATGTTAGGTTAGTTGAAAAATACGCTAAAATTGTGAAACACTTATGAATGGGTTGGGTTATGTTAGGTAATAAAATCTCTGGTAATAACTCATCTGCGGCAAATTATTTAAGTGCTGTTAACTGAATTATTTATGCATTTTTTACTGCTTTCAAAACACAATTTCCCTGTCTTTCATAACGCTCCCGGTTAATAAGTTTTTTTTTATTGTAGGTCTAACTAAACATTCCCTCCTTTGTGGAATAATAAAACAAGTTGAGTACTAACTAAAAACAGCAAAANCAGACGGTCGTTAAAGTAAACAATTAACTAGGATATGTTAGGTTATAACATCGCTGGTAATAACTAATGTGTTGAAATTTATTGAAATGCAGTGATTGTAAATTTTTAGGATGCAGTTTTTACTGCATTTACCGCACAATTTCCCTGTTTTTCATCGCTCTTCCTACTATAGAAGTTTTTGGAATGTAGGCTTAAAACAAAAAAAAACCATTCGGGGGAAAATAAAGCAAGTTGAGTACTTCACAAAAATACCAAAATAGTGATTTTTTTCTCGATGACTTCTAAATTAAAAAATTACTCAAATTTTTTTTGTATGCTTTAATAAGAATAACTTCAAAAAGGCAACTAAAACATGCCCATGCATGCATGATTAGGAACCTCTTTCTAACCACTTCATTAAATTAATTACTACCAGGGCTTCTTAATAGCAAAACTACAAAAAGGCCTACCAAGACAGATATATGCCTTCAATTATGTACACACTATCCATGAAATTATTCACTCTACTTGAAAAAGAGATACAATTTCGTTGCAAAGGCTGACGTGAACCATGTGTCCACGAGTTCCTTGTGCCCACTCTGACTGCCGCAGTCACAACTACACCAACTACACCGGGCCGCACCAACCACATCAGGCCAAGACAAGGATTACGCAACTCAAGAGACTGCCCTAGTCATGCATTATAAGAGGTAACTCTTTTCATAAGTGGGTAGGCGATCCGAAACGGTGTTTACCCCAAAGCCACAGCTGTTAAAAGCACTGGAAATTGGTGGTTGCGTCCTCGCAACTCGCGCAGCTAATTACGACGCAACGCTCAACCAGGCGACGTTAACTGGCTGGTAGGCCAGAGCTGAAGAGATAAGTGCCCCAAAGTGTCATCCAGTAGTGTATATCATTTTTACAAACATATTGAACACAGTCACTGCATTCACAACTACAGCCAGGGGTGTTTTTCATTGTATAAATGGGAATCAAGCATGGCATTACACACCCCTTTGCACAGGTGGACTCGTCCATTCCTTCAGGAAACAGCCACCTGACAAGGCTGTAGCCAGTGTAATTCAAACGCGTCATCGGAAGTGAAATGGAAACACTTTTATGAGAAAATATAATAACTTATTTAAAGTGTATTTATATAGGAGTAATTATGTTTTCTAAAATATAGATTGTCTTTAAAGGCCTAAGGCATTATATCAAATCATTTAGTGTGGTGACACTCCCATCAACTTAACAACTTAAACATCAACAGACATTTGTTAATAAACAGGGATGTCATAAATGTGTTAAATTTAACTCATTCAATTTTTTACCATTATAATCATATATCAGAGTGCTCATGTTATGTTTCATCGTTCGGCGTATGATGTCGGTTTTCGTCACTTGTGATGACAGCGGACATGACTCGCCCAGTTCGTCTCAGCACCCGGAAAAAACCGGCGCCTTTGGTCACCCGTTCTGCGAGCCCCCTCAGTACCAACATACAGACTGCAATCATTTAACTACAATAGTAATGTATTAGTCACCAGAACATTTGTATTATCTTTAATGTACTGAGGGGTGAGCCCCCCGTTCGCTCACCGGAGAGTTTAATGCAATCGCGTCTCAATATAAGACCACGTGTCTTCACCGCTTAAGTGCTGGTTCCATTATCATGCACCATTCACCCATTATTCACCTGTAGCAATAACAGTAAATAAACTGCTCAACCAAGTGAAATCAGTGTCAATTCATTGTAAGGCATCCTTTGTAGCATCACCCACATTTCGTTAGCATATTTCAGGTGTACGAGATGTCCTCTAGTCTCGCCATCAGATATAAAAAGTGCAACCGCAAGTAAGCGACACCCATCAACAAACTGACGGAGGATTTCCAGGGCCCCCGTGGGCCTTCGACCAGACGACCCTCATCATTAGCTCACCACTGAGTTATGGCGCCGGGCAACATAACATCCAACCAGCCCTGGTTAACCTCGAGGATGTCAAGGCATAAGAAAGGGTGCTATTAAAATGTTAACATTTGAACAATAAGTAATATCAACATTCAATTTTGAATGTAGTTTAGCTTATGTTACTGCTTCGTGCTTTATTAAGGACAGGTTAAAATAATCGACAAACATCAAATTCTATGACCCAATAAAACATAAAACTATTTTATGTATTACACTAATTGAATAGATACACTATGTATATAAATTTCAATCATAAATACTCAAATAACATAGTAACATACCAAATTACCATGCACATCACTTAACCTTACTGCACCATTATGACAATAATCTTGCACCATGTACATGATAATAACTAAAAACAAATGACTAAAGCAGATACAAAGGCAACATTTGCATACAGGTTGTTTTGGCATGCCAAGTTGGCAAGCCAATTTCCAACCTTCTGCAAGCTTGCCGAATGCAAGTCTTGTCAGAGACATTCACAATTCACTTGAAACAAGCTTTAATCAAGCTTGACATTATGGTGATTGGTGCAAAAACGGTGAAGGCTCAGATGCATGCGATGTGTGATCACCCCCGGTAATGCTAGAAAACCAACTGAATAAAGTGGCAGAGCCCCGCCAATAACTCAGTCCAAAAGCATGCTAGAGACAAACAAAAATGCAAATAAGAAAATAATTAAGTACACTAATATAATATGTTCCTCAATAACAAAACATATATGCAATTTATAATTATCTTAGATAAACAGATAGTTGAAAAATGAGAAATGTATTGGCACTAGGTTTACTGTGCAACATAATTTAGAAGTGCTTCGCAGCTCTCTTTCCCAGTCTGTTACTTTATTCATTGGTTTAGAAACTCAATTAAGACTAAAATAATGAATTAAGAAAATAATTACGTTCTCTGATATTAGATATTATAAAGTGGCATCGGTTGGCTCGAGCTGGGTCAGTCCACTTTCGCCCCAGGAGAGGTATGGGTAGCTATGCCTGAATGGCTTTAAAACAATGAAAACGCTTTGCCGAAATTCTTTAGGCTGAATTCGAAAGTGATCAGATATTAAGAAATGTTGCCTTGATGTTAGGCCGCACTCACACTGCCCGTAGATGCACACACAGGGATTTAACATGTGTAGAGGGGGTGCACGTAGAGGGTTGTTGGAACTCCGGAGCTGTTTTGGCCCCCTCGCTGCATGCATTTCCCCAGTGGCAACTTTACTAAATGATTGCAGAGGGAGGGGGGAGGGGTTGTTTGGTGATAGTGGTCGACCAGAATATTTATGCTCTCAAACATTACCTCTTGAGGGCATTAAAATGGGACTGTCACCTGACTCCGGCAGTGTACTAAAAACATCGTGCAGGTAGGGTGCACTCCTAGTACACTGTGCCGAGTCAGGAGTCGTGGAGGTGTAACCGCCATGCTCAGGCCGACTCCCACAGTAGAGGAAATGTTACAGCTGTGAACAAATTGCGGGACGAATGGGCTAAAGGAGGAGGGATGCAGCATACATCAATTTACCATCTTTCATTTACATCAAATGATGCAGGAGCATAACCAGATTGCTCTAACAGCCCCACACAACCGCAACTTAGATGTGTGGCAATTTAGAGTGTTATTCACCACGTGGTCGATGGGGACAGGCCTGATCTAAGAGACACTTGACTCGTCCAAGCTAGCCTGTAGATGAGTCGGCATCCCTACACTCATATATGCTATTATTTGGTCACAGGAGTGTTCGGCTTGGTTTGGACAACAATATTCCATCCGTAACTTTATCACCATCTAAACTAAGCTATCCCACTCCACAACTTGAGCCATGTTAACTTAACCCCAGCTCTGGTAGTGTCCTAGAATCACAGACACGAAAGCTACTGCTGTGAATCGTGATCGATAACTGCTAGAGAATTCTGTTCATATGCCCAAATCGCTGGACCAGTTGCATAATTACGAATTTTCAATAGTTTTCTGCGTGTTCTGCGGTCATTCATATATCAGGACGGATATTGTACCCATGGATTTAAATATTTATTGAAAAATTGTTTACCCCTATCAGAAGAGTTGCTAATCACAGCACTCTGTTAATTAAGGTTAATTATACTCAGGTTAGGAACAAAACTAATTTTCTTATGGAAGAGTTTGGAACAGGGAAAATGTCCGTCGCTAGGTGCGCAGTATTTCAAATATGTCACTTTTAATGAACATTATAAGTTACGTGAATAATAAAAAAGAACTATTTTAGGATAAAAGTTATTTTATTTTTAATTATTGCAATTATTTTGTTTGTTAAAATATAACATATAGAAAAACACAGAATACATGCGGAAACTAGCGCTTATTTAGTGGCGAAAAATTATTGTTCCCAAACTAAAAGCATTTAGCTTCCCAACCTGAGTAGAATAATCCCTAAAGAATCACATACAATTATTATTTTGTTTTTATGTGTGACTAAATCACAGTTCGTAGTTGTGCTGCATATCTCTAGTTAATATTTAATAATAATAATGTAATAATCATGTCATTATAACTGGATGAATATATATTATTCAGAGTTGGTTTTGTACATTAAAAACATAGGGTCAAAACATATATAAAAAAAGAAAATTATTAAGATCATAGGCTTTGTGTGAAGAAATATTTTGGGTATGGTCTTTACAATGCCAAAAAAAAAGTCATGGCAGCGTCCTCTACTATTGTTTTTAATTCTTTCCACACATAAATACGAGGGGTTGCCGGTAGTACTATTTGTTTTTGAAATACACATGCACATAAGTTTTGGAAAACCTGTAATAAAATGAAGTTCTTATGTTCGGTAGCGAAGAATTGTACGTTTCGTTACGTGCTGTGTGAAATTGTTCGGAGACATGAATGTCATTTTATTAAGAAAGACTATGCTAGACGATTTTATTCTGTAAATGATCTAAGGGAAATATATAGCAAAGCTAAAAAATTGCTGGAATGTAAGTTTCTGGTTTTGCAGTAGAGTTTCTTCACAGATTAAAAATTTATATACTAAGACGGATGTAGGAGTTTCATGTGCACAGTTAAAGGGATAATTACTATAAGGTAAACCCCACAACATGTGTTATAAAGAGGTGTACACAGTAAGCTTACCAGAAATTTGTTCTGCATGCCAGATATGTTGCCTTTATTTTATTATTAAATATTTTTACCTTCCCTTCTAGTTTCTAAAATTAGTAATTATTAAGTTTAGGGGCTTTTCTGAAAAAAAAAAAAAAAAAAATTAAAAATTATGGTGTATTTCCACTCTACCAATCACGTAGAACACGAATATACTAGGGGCATTAACATCCAACTAATTTCGTAATATGTGCCCACCTAACCTAACAGAACCTAACCCCACGATGGGTGAATCACTATATTACATTTTTAAACTAACCTAGGATTGTTGGGTTTTACACTAACCTAGGCTTTTTGGATTTTACACTAACCTAGGGTTGTAGGGTCTTTACACTAACCTAGGATAGTAGGGTTTGACACTAACCTAGGATGTTTGGGTTTTACACTAAACTACAAATGTAGGATTGTAGGAATTTAAGGGAACTGTATAACACACCAAAAGAATGTAAATTGACTCACCTAGGTAGGGGGCCAGTATAATTCCTCTGACGTTAATAGATGTAAACAAACATATTTCGCAAGTTTTTACAATATATTCTACTTATTTTAACATTACACCCTCTTCAATATGAACAAGGTAAGCTGTGCAGAACCCATTAATGCAACTTTTGTTGTTCTAGGACGTTTCGTTCAGAAACGTAAACAAACTGGCTACACTGCTCATTTCGCAATTTTGTTCAATTTTTTAAAATATGTTTTGCTTATTTTAAAGCTACGCCCCTAGTATATTTGTGTTCTACGTGTTTAGTACAGTAGAAATATATCATAGTTTTGAAATTTTTTTGAGTTTTTCAGAAAAGCCCCTAAACCTAATAATTACCCCTCCCTCAACACATTCCACTCCGTCACAGACCTCACAATCATAGACTGCCTACCCTTCTCCGTTCCTTTCCACACCTTCTGAAACTTCTCACTGTTGTTTCCTCTCCCTCTAACCACCCCTTTACTTAGCTGGTAGCATAACCTTCCCCACTCTCCCTCTTCATTCACCATCCAGTACATCCTGACCAGCCTTTCAACTTTCATCCTGCCCTTCAACGAGTTCCGTCCCATTTCTTTCATCATCACTGATGGCCTATGGTTCCCTTTGTCCTCATCATCCTGCCCCTGTCTTCTCCACCTACCCATCACCTATCTTGCTGCCCTTTGCACCTTCTCTAGCTCACTCACCTCCACCTCCACGTACGGGTCCCATACTGCTGCCGCATATTCTAACATAGGCTGTAGCATTGTGCCATATGCCTTCTCATTCATCTCACTGCTGACTCCCTTTAGAACCCTTCCCAATGTACCCAAAGCCCTTCTTCCCTTTGCAACCACCCTCTCTACATGTTTTTTCCATCTGAGGTCTCCCTGCTGCAATTTTAAAGAATAGCTGCTTTTCTGAAAATAACAAGAAAATTCTCGTAAAGTGGTATATTTCCACTCTACTAATTACACAGAACATGAATTTATTAGGGGCATTAATATATTATGATTACAAACTACAAAAACGATAGTGGGAAGGGCTATGAAGATCAGGGAAATTGTGGGGAAGAGTCACTAAAAACACACCCACAGAAAATATGAAAATTCCTCAATTTAATATTTGTCCACCCAATTTCTTAATATGTGCCCATCTAACCTAACTCAACCTAACCCTACGATGAGTGAATCACTATTTTACATTTTTAATCCAACCTATAATTTTAGTGTTATAATCTAACCTAGGATTTAACTGTTTTAATCTAACCTATGATTTTATTCTAACCTACGCTTTTGGGGTTTTAAAGTAACAATCTGGAAGAATGTGAATTTACTTGCCTAGGTAGGCTAAAACAACGTTTATTCAACAAACTGGCAAACGATCAGGCAACACCTGCCACATAGACGACTGCCACGCACAGAAGCACTCGTGCTTGCACCCTCCATTCTTAAATCACAAGCCTTTGCACGGTCAGATTCGGACGTCACAACTCACGTGCGCAGCAACACTCCACTCGCCATAAACCATACTGTATTGCATCTAAACAGCAACTAACCTACGGTAATGTCTACACACCCACAGCAAACAGGTGACTGCCGATTCGATGCGGTACTACAGCATTACAGGACTCTACAACATGGCTTCCAACGTAAACAAAGCGGCCAAACTCCTCTCATGTTATCCATTTTATTTTCGACGTTCTGCTTATTTTATCATTACGTCCTCCTAAATATGAAACCGGTAAGGTGTGCAAAAGCCATTTATATAACTTTTGTGGGTTTACTATGTCTCCTTCAAAAAAGCAGCTATTCTTTATAACTACCCTCCCTGCAATACAATCCCTAGATACTTATATTCTGCTGCTTCTTCTATCTCTTGCACCTCCCATCTGTACATATCCTTGCTTATCACCTTCTTCCTTGTAAACCTCCAAGCTTCATTGATGCACGAGCACTTTGTGCTCAATACCTACAAAACACCAGCTGCCGTGCCTTGAATTACTGTTTTGGGGATGTACTTCCTTGCTGGCGCTGGGACTCTGGCTCGTTGCGTAATGGTTGGCTATGCTTGAACAGTATTTTTCGGTGTGAGGGTGCTACGCTCATAAACAGGTGTGCGTGTGTGTGTCAATGTGTTATCGCGCGTAGACACACACCACACACACGCCCTGTTTTAATTTTTACGGTAAACTCAAAGTTATGTGGATGCACAAGCGCTTCACACTCAATATCTACAAAAAATTGTAGGCGTGCCTTGAATCACTGGTTTGGGGATTTACTCTTCTGCTGGCGTTGGGACTCTGGCTCAGTACGTAATGTTTGGCTACGCTCCAACAGTACTTTTCAGTGGGAGGGGCTACTCTTGAGTACCATTTATACAGAATCACAGTAAAACGTCAACCTATCGTGAAGTTAGGTACAATTTGGTTAGCTCTTCTGCATTTGACACTGCTAGGCGGCAGCAGTACGTAAGCTCTTCAATTCCCACACTAACATACAATACTACCCAGTACATTTTTCTACATTCACTTTCCATGTTAATACTTGTCTATAAATTACGTCACTCACCCATGTTAGTGGCGAAAATAGCTCCTTGGTGATGTGCTCATTTCAATTAAATATTTGAAATTATTTTCAATATAAGTATACCAAACTTTGAATTTAGTTTTTTACCCACTGTGGACATTTCCTTTCAACTTATTACTGATATTTCACGTACAGGACATGTTAACTTCTATTCTAATGTGTCTGTAACTGCACAAACACTTGCATTTCCTCACAATAATTATATTTCACACTTCACATGGAAATAGCAAAGAAAAGCTCTTATTTTCACACAGTAATTAGATTTAATGCATCAAATGGAAATAATCGCAACAAAACACGTGTAAAAGCACTCACAAATCACAATCCTTCACATGGTACAGTGCACTTCCATTTACTACCAGCATACAAACGTCACGTAAAATAGGTAAAATTTAAACCGGATGACCAAAATCGATATGCATTTGTTTCCTGTCTTTGTGCATTTTTGTTTAACAGATGTATTTTGGTGACACACACAAACTGCATGTAAACAACACCTGGGAGAGTTTTTGTATTATATACTGTATATCTATATTTTTCTACTAATATGTGACAGTACAATCCTCTCTTGAATATCATGAAGGTAAGCCTTATAAAATTCAACAGAATTAAATTATATTCAGACACTGCTTGATTACCGTGTTTTATATCTATATATCCTTAGCGCATCTGTAAAAACATGCTCTGTGAATAACGTATTGTAAATTAATGTTTGGTTTCCAGAGGTGTTATCGCATTTAACACGGTTTGGCTACCCAATAGAAATATAGGCTATTTTACATAAATGTTGGGTATTTTACTGCAAAAACACCCTGATCTTCATAGCCTTCCTCACTATCACATTTCATGGTATATATTGGAAATTGCGTGATGGTCCCACAAAATTACTATTAAGTGTGATTATTAACGACCATATACACCATTTCCAGGTATTATTTTTCCATTTTTCGGGAAAGTCGTGATTCTTAATAATTATTGTTTAATTGTTTCATGCATAGTTGGTAAAAATAACATGAAAAAAAAAATTTCAAGCTATTTTTTTGTCACAGAAAATGGCACATCCAACACTAATAGTTATTGTTTTGATACAATATTAGTGAAGAACCACTTGTCAACTTACAAATTAAAGCACCTCAAAAATATATTTTAGACAATGTACCTTACTGCACCTTACTCTATTTCTTTCTACAGTATCGGCTCTCAAAGATCTCGACTCGATGTTAAGAGCTGCCCAAATCCCTTCACTCACTCACTTACTACATTACCTCTAACTGAAAGAAAAGTAATAGCTGTGTACAGCTAATTCAGTTGCAGGTAATACATTGATCTACTAAATACTTACTTGAAAAGATAAGGCTAAACATTGGTCGTAACTCAAAATTCAGACATGTTCATTGATGCAGCCTCAACTTTCGAAACTTTGAAACTTTAGCACAACATTTAGATGTAAATGTTCATACAGTCAAATTTAGGAAGATCCACAAATGGACACACCACCACCACTCTACTGGCATTGGTCAACACTACCAAAAATTAACAGCTTTACTCTTGGAATATTTATTTATTTATGTATGCATGTATGCATGTATGTATGTTAATCCAAAGACTATTTTACAGAAACACTTGCACTTCATCACATCTCAGAAAACATTTTGTTGTACAAAAATTCTTTTAGTAGCCTCTTTAATTTCATTATTTTACTCTGACGTTTTATTTGCTTTGGTAAATTATTGTACTGCTTAATCTCTTTGGAGGTTATTGAGTTCATGGTTCCTGTTTTATTAACCCTTTGTACATTATTCATCTGTCTAGTATCATACTCATGAGCATGACTGTTTTTTTTAAACTAGCTTCTGTAAGTATACAGGGAACTTAACAGTGTTGACTATGGATTAATACCAACACCTGAAATTAACATAGATATCAACATTTAATCAATGCAACTTTTATAACATAACTGATATTCTCTTATATGGTTGACATCCAGTTAAAAATCTTATTGCCTTATTTTTATGTCTGTAACCCTTCAATATTTGTCCTTAAAACTAAATATAGTATACTAGAACAGTATATAAAATGAGGTAAGACAATACAGCTATAAAGAGTTAAAACATATTCTTTTGTTAGAAATTTCCTAACTCTTCTGAGATGTCCTGTTTTCCTCCCTACGTTTTAGCTTATTTTCCGAAGGGAAGAAAGGCTTATGAGATCACTTTCCTGTCTAACTTTCCTGTCTGTGAGTCTGTATGTGTCTGCGTATGTGTGTGTGTGTGTCCCCCTTTAAATTTTTGAACGTGTGGACCGAATTTCACCAAATGTGGTACACATACTGTATAGTTGTAAGGACAACTAACTTCTATAGTTTTTGACCACGTCGGAAACATACTTTCAAAATGGTTGCCATTAAAAAATTTGGGATGATATGCCATATCTTGGGAACCACTAAACTGATTTAAACCAAATTTTGTATTCTGGCAGAGCATCGTGTAATCATTAAATTTTGTGATGGATATTGTTATTTTTCCTCCATTTTGTAAAATAACAACAAATAAATAAATAAAGGTTTTTCGTTATATCTCGAAAACTATTAAACCAATTCTCACCCAATTTGGCAGGTAAGTAATACTATGATAGGACAAGCAAACATAAGAGATTGAACTTGATTATTAACTTTCAAAATGGCGGCCATACATTTTTTTAGGTTTCTTTGGTATATCTGCCATACCATTCCAACAATTTGACCAAATTTTATGTACTGAAAGTATCTGTTAGGAGCATCATATATACCAACACATAACCACTTTTTTTCCGGCCATTTTGGAAGATAGGACCATAACATTAATTAACGTTACTGTGTCATATCTCAGTAAAAAAATTATTGATTAACACCAAATTTAGCAAACAAGTAGTTATGTTGCAGATGATGTTAAGTAATATGTTTTAATGTTCTTAATGGTGGCCAAATAGCCATTTATGTTTAGAATGCTATATCGTCAAAATTATGTAATAAATGACATAACTTTGTATTTTGGCAGTAAATATTACATGTATCAACTGTATCTACACAAAGCATATTTTAGCCGCCATTTTGTAAGATAGCACAATGTGAATAAATTTAATTTTACGTCATATCTCGGGAAAGCATTGACCAATTTCTATCATATTTGGCAAACAAGTTGTACTGTTGCAGATTATGTAAAATTGCATGTTTTAAGTATATCAGACATTTATTTTCAAAATGGCCAACATTTAGTTATTTTAGCTTTAAATGCTATATCTTGGAAACCATGTAATCATTTCCAACTTATCATTATATGTTGGCAGTAGATATTACAACTATCAACTGTATCTACACAAAGCATATTTTGCCCTTCATTTTGTAAGATAGCAACACATAAATAACTAAAGGTTTTATGTCATGTCTTGGAAACAATTAACAGACTCCTACCAAATTTGGCAACAAATAGCAACTGCAGCAGGTGGTGTAAACTGGTATGTTCTAAGTAGGTCAGGCACTTATTTTCAAAATGGTGGCTATATAAATATTTCAGCTCAGTATATTTTATCAACGAAACAAATTCCAACTTAAGTTTGTATGCTAGCAGTGCCTATTACAACCATCAAATATGTATATGCAGAGCCTCATTTCTCTGCCATTTTGTATGTTAGCCTCACCAATAAAAATAAAAAAAAATTCTCATGTCTCAGGGAAGCAATTAACCCATTCTTACAAAATTTGGCGAAGATGTTGTACTGTGTAGGCCATATTAATATATGTTTTTTTTAAGTATGACACCTGTTTTCAGAATAGCAGTTATAAAATCACTTTAGTTTTATGTGCTATATCTACAAAGTTATGTAATATATTTTAACTTAACTTTGTATATTGGCAGTATACAATTATTGAATGTGCTACTACATTACCTTTTTATCCTCTTTATATGAAGATCGCCATATGAAAATTATGGAGGTTGTTTGCCATATCTCGAGGACCAATCAACCGATTCCCACCAAATGTTACACTGGAACATTTCAACTAATTTATACCAAACTGTGCACACTATAAATGCTACAGAAGTCCATGCAAACTTTCATGATTTAAATGGGTTGGACAGCAATGTTGAAAATGGTGGCATCATAAATAATTTAGGTAAGTTTGTCATATATTAAATAACTTAACCAAATTCAACCAAATTATGTATGTAGACATTATACATTAGAAGCATCATATATAGAGCCTCTTTTTTTTATTCAAAATTTTTTACGATACCATCAAATAAGAAAATTAATTTTTTTATCGGATATCTCGGGGACCAAACAACCCATTTCCACAAAATTCTTCACACAAGTAGCGCTATGGTAGGCCATGTAAACTTACATGTTTTAAGTGGCTCAGTCACTTATTTTTGAAATTACGGCCCTCTAAATATTTTATTTTAGTAAACCATATAATTCAAAACATTAGACTGATTAAATCTTAAGTTGATTCTTTGAATCAACTTAACTCTCTTTCAAAGAGAAGTCAAGTTCTACCTACCAACTCAGCTTTTAAGAACTTATTAAAAAATTAATTGCACCCATTTTGGGGAAAGTAGGCTTATTAGTTATATAAGTAACGTCTTGTTTTACTATATACTCTAAATGTTCCTTAGAGTTTAGCTTACCACCCAGTACTACTCTTAAATATTTGTTACATTGGTAATTATTAAGAATCACTGCTTTTTCGAAAAAGGGGACTCTTAAATATTTGTTACATTGGTAATTATTAAGAATCACTGCTTTTTCGAAAAAGGGGAAAGTAATACCTGTAAATGGTGAATATAGTCATTAATAATCACACTTAATAGGAATTTCATAGGGACTTAACGTAATTTCGAGTATATACCATGAAATGTGATAGTGAGGAGGGCTATGAAGATCAGGGTGTTTTTGCAGTAAAACATTTAAAATTTGTCAAATATATTTCTATTGTGTTGCCGAACCACGTTAAATGTAATAACACCTCTGGAAACCAAACCTTAATTTACAATACGTTATTCACAGGATATGTTTTTACAGACGCGCTAAGGATATACAGAAATAAACCATGGTAATCAAGCAGTGTCGGAATATCATTTAATTCTGTTGAATTTTACAAAGCCTACCTTCGTGATATTCAAGAGATGATTATACTATGTAACATATAAGTAGTAGAAAAATATATATACAGTATATTACACAAAAAACTTTCCTAGGGGTTGTTTACATGCAGTTTGTGCATCACCATGATATATTTGTTCAACAACAATCCCCAGAGACAGGAAACAAATGCGCAACAATTTTTTCTTCCAGTTTTAATTTTACCTATTTTATGTGACGTTTGTATGCTGGTAGTGTGCGAAAATTCAGAAAACGAGTAAATTTGACAGAGTGAATGCTTGTGATTTACTAGTGGTATTACACATGTTTGTTTTTGAATATTTCCATGTGATGAGTTAGATTTAATTATTGTGCGAAAATACAAGTGTTTCTTTGCAACTGTATCCATGTGAAGTGTTAAAATATAATCTTTGTGCGGAAATACAAGTGTTTGCGTAGTTTACACAAATTGAATAGAAGTTAACGTGTCCTATACGTGAGTTATCAGCAATACATCACCAAGGAGCTTCGCCGCTTGCATGGGTGAGTAACATAAATATTAGTCTAGTTTAAGCATGGAAAGTGTATATAGTGTAGTATTGCATGTAACTGTGGGAATTGAAGGACTTTCATACAGCTGCCGCCAGCCATGTCAAATGCAGAAGACCTAACCAACTGAAACCTAACTTCACTATAGATGAGTCCACAGGGGGTGGATGAACCGACGCATGCTCCCTTATTATACTTTTTCTAACACACTATCACATGTCGGCACACTCTCCCCCTGTTTTACCCCACAGTTTCCCTGATTTTCATAGCCCTCCCCACTATCTTATTCGGTAGTATGTACTGCGAAAATAGTGATGCCCCTAGTAAATTCGTGTTCAGTATGATTAGTAATGTCAATTTATAAAATTTTCCAAGGATTTTTGTTATTTTCCAGAAAAGCCACAATTCTAAATAATTACTGTATCCACTGTGGTGTGACCAATTGAATAGCTGTTTCTATTGAGAAACCTGCCCAGAACATAACTGAAATAACTTCACAAATTTACATCTTATGCTTTGCTTTTTTATCTAGGCACCTTGGCATTAAAGGATGTAAAGAAATGTGGTAAAAATGTTAACAATAACCTTTAACAAATCCAAATTTGTAATATGTACTCAAACCAGGAAACACAAAATTACATGATTGCATAATATTGCCATGGTATGGTTTGTAAAAGCCAAATATACAACTTTCATACTGCTCATAAATTTCCTTCAGATGAACCCCTATTCTTCATAATTACCTATGAAGTGTTTGTGATCTCCGTTAATTTAATTGTTGCTCAAAAGGGCATTTTCAATTTGGTTTTACATCAAGAGGAACTCAGCAATGAGAAAAAAACTTGTAATAAGAAGTCGGTGTTACCATGAGTGTTTTAAAATCAGTAGAAAGCTGATTTCCAACTCTGGCCTTATATCAGAATGGTGGGTAATGGTTGAAGAGGTTAGGAGACTTAAAACCTACGCTTGGGAAAGCCTTTTGATGGTATTGTGAGTGTCGATTGGCTGGGACACATGGTATTCTGGGATGGTAATTATTGGGTAGGAATTTAAGGTTCGGAAAAGCGCGTAATTACCTGTCTAGGTGCCAGCCGCCACTACCAGGTGGTTATGTGAAAGCTTAGAATCCAGTTTATAGATCCAGTGTGGTTGACCACCTGGACGTAATATTATCCCCTGAGCCTGATGAGTGGTGAAATTGTGAAGTCTGAGTTATTTTGGCTCCTCCATGCCAGAAACTGTTAGGTACCTTATAATTAAGCAGGCGTATTCAGGCTTACCTACACACCTGACATTTTTAAAATTTGCTGCAGTTTACTGGGACCGGATCCCCATTCCCCAACATGCCTGAAGGTAATACTCAAAATGACACCCTTTTTTTTGATAAACACATGTATATTTTCCATGTACAAATCACATTACATAGCATACACTGGTGATAACAAAACAATTGAAGCGGACCTGACCCTGTGCGCATCTGGTAGGCTATGCTGCCAATATTCATTATCATGTGGCTATATGAAAGCATGAATTACTTGCAAATTTATGCCTCCTGGACAATGCTCTTCCACGGGGAGGTGAAGGGCCTTTTCCAGGCACATAAATAAAACAGTTCCATATAATAAAGATGCTATTGTAAATTTAAATATTGGTACAAAAGTTGAACATGCCCAGAGCGGTGTTACGCCATGCCACCTACACACAAGATAAACTGAAAACTGGCAGGCGGCAGTATGTTACTTGCAAAGGATGGTGGCTGTGCGCCAATATTTTCTGATGCTTAAAAATGCATGCTGGACATAAAACCCTTGCACATGAAAACACTTAGAAAGATCACATACCCTTGCAGTTAGACATATTTAAGCAAAATTTACAGCTGTGACATAATTAGTGAAACACTGGAAACATTGTAAAAACTCTTAAAAAATATTTTAATTTATTCCAGATAATTATTACCGATATTTTGGTGTTAACAGCACATCTCTTTAATTTCAGTTTAGATCTTTTTAGACTTCACTCCATGAGATAAGTATTTGCACACTTAGTGCTAAAAACTGATACATGAATTTTCCATACCTACTCGCCGGACGGGCCAACCCACCACTAGGGCTAGAATGCATTATAAACGTCACACGCACTACAGTGGACTGTTTTACTCGGCTGTTCTCTGCACTATGCTGCACTAACTTCACTGCACTATACTCCATTGCACTTTCAATATCGTAAGTAGTATCATAGTGGTAAGAACCATCGAGGTCAGGGAAATTTGATATGGGAGAGGAAAAAAGAAGAATGTTAAAAAGTTTCACATATATACTGAAAAACATGAGAACATAAAATGTCAGCTACCAGCTCTAGATTACTGGTCACATGTAAATCTTCACCAAGATATTTGTGTGTAATAATTTTTATAGATCTATATATAAATTAATTTGTACCAATTACCTTTATAAAACTTGTTGGTGGTACATGAAATATGGTACACACACACAACCCATCAACACCCAGAGTTAAAACAAGCACAGTGATTCACCTGACATTTAGTGAATCACTTCTGATTGACTAGAATAAATGTACTAATGTATTTATTTACACTATATCTTTTCATATTTTCATAATACTTCGTAACTGACAGCTGACTACAAAAACGTTCTGTATTCTTGGTCAATTCAACAATCCTAGTACATGAGTCATCTTGAAAAACAAAATGCTATGATGTAAGAAATATTCAGAAATAGTGGCTAGGATTGCATGATTACACCAAAATTGTAAATGCATATCAGATGCTACGATTGGCCAAAAAACGGGGCTACTTCCACATTAAAATTATAGGAATATACACTAGATTTTTAATTATACCAACAAAACCGCATTATCGCAGTGTCTATCCATTAATGGTGTAGCAGACACACAATCAGAAGAAACAAAATGTTGTTTTGGTTAAATTATGGTTTGAAGAAGAAACAAATAATATCTGTACTATTTATTTAAAATCTGAGATTCTTCTATGTTTTTGTAAATCCTGTATTTATAAATTTTTAGATTTTGTGACAAATCCTATTTTCATTGAACAACATATGTTCAAGTTCTGAATCTACTGGGTGCTCCTACAAATAAATAAATAAATAAGGAAAACAAACTAACACTTGTTTAAAGGCTGAATATAGTACATTAATATTTGGTAATTTAAATCTCATAAAATGGGCAAACCAATTGTTAATTTTATAAAATCAATTTAAGCTTATCTTAATTTATTTATATTTGGCTTGTTTTCTACTTGACACCAAGTTGTTTTTTCCCTATCGTAGAGATTGTGACATTTCCAATCATATACAACCTTACTGTGCTCACAACACCAAACAACTTAGCGTGTCATAACATTGTACACTTCTCACAAGGTTAAATCAACCTCTCAAAATTTGGTTAGCAAGTACCATGCAGCAGTAACAAATTTAAGTTAAAACAGTACATTGAATTAATTTTACCACACTTTTGGGGACGCTGACAACTGCAATCAATAGCACGGAACCCACAACAAATTTGAGTCTTGTGAAGAAACCTTTGGGCAGATCCAGAGAGGAATTGAGACAACAGGCCATTCCAATTCTATGTATGCAGTCAACTCGAACAGCATCGTTCTCATAGCCAGAACGTCTTGAATTCAGAACTTCCGCAAATGAAGTTAGACAAAACTTCAATTATTCATATTGCTGACACCTACTGTTCCCATAGCTGGCATTCCTGCAGCATGACTACACACCACACAACTGTTTCTCAGCACTTCCTCAGACAATCCCAGTTAGCCGACAGACAGCCAGATACTAAATACCTTTGAGAGTGGTGCACTATTTAGTAAGGAACTTAACTACAAACTTGACAAAGGTAGAAAATACTAGAACAACCTCATGTGAACACTGCTTCTCAAGGAAAATTACCTTCTGCCTCCCAAGATAAAGTAAAGTACAAAGATATATTATTAATTGCTGACAAAAATTGTTACAAAACCTATTACAATCAATATTTCATTTGGAAATCAAAAATGTATAGGTCCTAAAAGTAACATAGTCATGTCAAAGATTTTCCTAGCACAGTTGCTCCAATCAGTACAAGGAGGAATATGCACAGATAGCACAAAAAAGCTGAGTTTCCACTAGAGAAGGTAAGAAAAAATTAATCNAAAGATATATTATTAATTGCTGACAAAAATTGTTACAAAACCTATTACAATCAATATTTCATTTGGAAATCAAAAATATATAGGTCCTAAAAGTAACATAGTCATGTCAAAGATTTTCCTAGCACAGTTGCTCCAATCAGTACAAGGAGGAATATGCACAGATAGCACAAAAAAGCTGAGTTTCCACTAGAGAAGGTAAGAAAAAATTAATGGAGAATCCATCATGTGACGAGAATCTTACAATTCAAACCGCAACCTCAGAAGCACTTCAACTGGCAGCCTCCATTTGTATTTGTATTTATTAATCGGTCATTAGACCAAAAGAGGTATAAGGCATCATCCAGTAGCACATTATAAACAATGACAATAACAAACAGTTCATATAAATTATTATATTAAACATACAAGATTAGGTAAAAGATAAGATACAATACAAGATAAACGCACTAAAAAACTGAACTAAAATTAGTTCTTAAAACCTTGCTAATATTACAAAAAGGCCTTGTTAAAAGCCAATGGTTTATAGTCTTTTTGAACAGTTTATTACTAACAGTAACATAAATAGAATTTTATTCTTACAAAAAAAGGTTTTGAGAATTAAAACAAATTTTGCTGTTAATGAGCATTGTAAACCTATTTTTATTTGTGGGAGAATTTTAACTGTTGCAAATTTATATATTTTAGAATGTTTAATTTATGTCAAAATACATTGATAATTTGACTTTTAATTACAATATACATTCTCATAATACTAGGAACAAAAATGTGATTCATTGGGGTTTAGCACACACTAAATCTTTGTATTTTAATGTTGCTATATTAATTTTTAAAAAGCTTCCACTTGTAATTCACAAATATCCTCACAGTCAAAATGAAAAGAAACCACAAAAGAATACTATACCATTCTGTGCACTGAAAAAGACATTAACCGGCACCTACAAAATAACTGGTGATTTTATTATAGTAAAACAATACTTAATAATAAAAATAACCCGCAGTTAGGCTACCGCAAGTTGGCGACTCACTCACCTCTTCCCTACCCAACCAAACTCCTCTTCCAGCCCCTTCCTGAACTTTGCAACCTCCCTCACAGATACCAATTCCTCCCACAGCACATTCCTAGTCCCTCACAGACCTCACAAGCATAGACTGCCTACCCCTCTCTGATCTCCTCCACACCCTCTGAAACTTCTCACTGTTGTTTCCTCTACCTCTAAACACCCCCTGGCTGGCAGCGTAAACTTCCCCACTCTCCCTCTCCATTCACCATCCTGTACATCCTGACCAGTCTTTCAACTTTCCTCCTGTCCTTCAGCCAGCTCCACCCTATTTCTTTCATCATCACTGATGGCCTATAGTTCCCTTGGTCCTCACCTGCCTGCCCCTGTCTTTTCCATCTACCCTTCCCCCATCTTGCTGCACTTCTTTGCACCTTCTCTAGCTCACTCACCTCCACCTCGACGTACTGGTCACATACTGCTGCCGCATATTCTAACATCAGCCATACCATTGTTCCATATGCCTTCTCCTTCACCTCAGAGCTGACTCCCTTCAGAACCCTTCCCAACATACCCAAACCCCTTCTTCGCTTTGCAACCACCCTCTTTAACTGTTTTTTTTTCCATCTGAGGTCTCCCTGCAATACAATCCCAAGATACTTATATCCTGCTGCTTCTTCTATCTCTTGCTCCTCCCATCTGTATCATGTCCCAGCAGCTTATCACCTTCCCTGTAAACCTCACTACCTTAGTTTTTCTTACATTTATTTTCATTTTATGCTTCATGGTCCACAACCATAATGTCTGCCTGCAAGTTTTCACTCCCTCCCACCACTGCATACGATACACAATCATCTGCAAACAATCTTATTTTTCCCCTAATCCCCAAACCCATGTCATTTACCATTACAGTAAACAACAAAGGGCACAGCACGCTTCCCTGCGGCACCCCTAACATAAACTCTCCTTCCTCTGATATTGCCTCCCTCAATTTCACCCTTTGTCTTCGCCCCCTGAGGAAGTCCCCAATCCAGTCCACTACCCACTTGTCTGGAATCAGCTCATCCACTTTCTTCATCAAAGTCCCATAGGGCACCTTATGAAATGCCTTCTCAAAGTCTATGAAGTAGGCATCAACCTGCTTCCCCTCATAAACTGCCTGCACCAGATCCTCTTAACAGCCCAGCCAGCTGCGTCTCACATGAGTATCCTTTTCTGAAACCATGTTGTGACTCCTCCAACCAATTCCTCTTGTTCATAACATTCACCACATATTGAACCACCAGCCTCTCCATTACCTTTCCTATACTTTATATGAGACTCACCAGTCTGTAGCTGCCAGGCCTCCCCCTATCCTCCCCCTGCTTATGTATTGGGACCACCAACGCAACATTCCAACCTTGTGGCAACTTACCCTCTCCTAAGGACTTGCTAAACAACACCTCTAAATATTTCACTAACTCTCTCCCACCAAACTTAAGTGCTGCGTTCCCTATCCCGTCTGGTCCCACTGCCTTACTGCTCTTCAACACCCTGATTACCATTGCTATCTCCCACTCCCTCATCTTAAACTTACTAAACACCCCCAATCCCTATTAGCCTCCCTATTAGCCTCCCTATTCCAATCCTTCTTTGCTTCAAACACTGACAAGTACTGGCCTTGCAGCATCTCCAAATTTTCTTGGTCGTTTGACGCAGTCCTGCCATCCCTACCTTTCAGCAGAGGGATCCCTTCCTCTCCTCCCCTGACCTTCTTAACATACCTAAACAATTTCCCCCATTCCTTTTCTTTTCCTTCTTCCCCTGTTGTCCCTAAAAATATATTCTTCGCCTGTTTGATCATCCTTTCAAGCTCCATTCCCATTTGTCTCATCAATTCCTTAGCTCTTGTCATCCCTTCATTTCTCCACTTGGCATGTAATTTTTTACACTTCCTCTTCATTTTTTAAATCTCCTGTCCATAATGTGGTGGGTCTCCCCCAGACCGTATTCTTTTCTTCGGCACAAATTTCTCCAACATATCCTCTATTCTTCTTCTAAATTCTTCCCACAATCCTTCCACACTTTCCTCCCACACTTTCCTCCTTAGACCACTTTTGAAATCTATCCCTCAGGAAGATTTCTGCCCCTTGCCTGTCTCCTTTCCCATGCTGCTACACCAACCTATCTGCCGTTTGCTCTTCCCTCATCCTGCCAACCCCAATTTCCACAACAGGAATATCATGATCGCTTATACCATCCAATACTATTGCACCAACTACAGCATTCCCATGTCTGACCAACACCACATCCAGCACTGACCAAAAACCCTCTTCATTCCACCTCGTAGGTGTTTCTACTACCTGGACCAAGCCTCTGTTGACTAACTGCACTGCCATTCTCTGTATCATGCTGCCCATCCCTTCTGCACCCTCAATCCTTCTCACACCTGGCATATTCAGATCCCCTGCTACAACAACTCACTACCTGTCCTTTAGTCTATCAACCCTCTCCTTGATAGTCTCAATTGCCTGCCATCCCTGTCCTGGTGGCCTATATGCTGCCAGCAAAAACAAGCGTTTCTTTGATGCTTGTTTTTCAACCCAGGAAATCAAAGACATCTCCAAATGTAAACAAGTATGTTAGAATACATAGTTCAGATGGTAATTTCCTTCAGTCAGTAAACATTAATGACAAATATAAAAAAATGCACCTATATAGAAATTAATTAACCATTACCAAATGGTGTACAGTATGGCACAAACTCAAAATCACCCATTAAGTAAATGTTACCTGGAATGTTTAAGTATACCACTGCTATAATTTTTTTTTTCTACAAAGTAATTAATTTGCACAAATGCCCATTTCAGTAGAGTGGTCAGAGCCTATCTGGATAAGCAGTTCCCACACAGGGGGATGGGTTGTGCAGGACCAGTTTTCTGGCCTGTGTGTTTCCCTGATCTGAATACAGTGGATTATTACTTGTGAGGATAACTCAAGACCATCGTTTTCACATCATCTGATATGGACATTGTAATGCTCTGTCAGCATGTGGAACAAGGTTGCCAGCAGATCTATGTCACACCTGGGATGTTTGGACATACCAGTCACTGATGTGATGTGTGCAGGCATGCATTGTGATGCAAGATGGACATTTTGGTAATTATTAAGTTTAAGGGCTTTTCTGTAAAAATAAAAATAATTCATGGAAAATGGTATATTTCCACTCTACTAATGATGCAGAACACGAATATACTAGGGGCATTAACGTCCGACTAATTTTGTAATATGTGCCCACCTAACCTAACAGAACCTAACCCCACGATGGGTGAATCACTATTTTACATTTTTAAACTATCCTAGAATTGTTGGGTTTTACACTAACCTAAGATTTTTGGATTTTACACTAACCTAGGATTGTAGGGTTTTACACTAACGTAGGATAGTAGGGTTTTACGTGAACCTAGGATGTTTGGGTTTTACACTAAAGTACGAATGTAGGGATNGCTTGAAGGTTAAAGGAACCGTAAAACACACCAAAAGAATGTTAATTGACTCACCTATGTAGGGGGCTGGTATAATTTCTCTGACGTTAATAGACGTAAACAAACATATTTCGCAAGTTTTTAAATATGTTCTACGTATTTTAACATTATGCCCTCTTGAATATGAACAAGGTAAGCTGTGCAGAACCCATTAGTGCAACTTTTGTTGGTGTAGGACATTTCGTTCAGAAACGTAAACAAACTGGCTATACTGCTCATTTCGCAAACTTTTTTAATATGTTGTACTTATTTTAAAGCTACGCCCCTAGTATATTCGTATTGTACGTGATTAGTAGAGTAGAAATATATCATCATTTTGAATTTTTTTTTTGTGTTTTTAAGAAAAGCCCATAATCTTAATAATTACCGACATTTCAAGCACGTCTTGTAAGAGTGAATTATTGCTGGTATACATGCAAGGCTGCAGTGGCACTAACGAGGGCTGTTTCCAGTACTGCTATTAATAATTCTTGCAGAACCTTGGAAAGCCTTACCTTGGGAACCATCAAACCTAGGACATAAGCTCATATGGACATTTTGTTTTGAGTTGTACTGTCCACAGCCCATTTACTTCCCCCCACACAAAATGGTACGGTACATCCTGATTATGTGTATTTTAATATCTATACATATATTTAAATAGACAAACATACAATTAAGTTAATACATACATAATTATAAAAACAAAATGCACACACATGTACAAGCAATTGCCAGTCTTAAGCTCATGGGGACATTCTAGGTTTCCAACTTGATGTTCAAAAATAATGCTGGGCACAGAGAAAGTCTCAAAAAGTTACTTTTTTTTAAAACTAAGTCAGGTCCAGTTATTTGCAGTTTTTTTCTCTTAAAGTTACTAATTTTGATACAAAACTGTTGAGGGGAAGCTTACCCTAATAAAAGTTAATGCAGTGTATGTAACATACTTTTAAACACTGCCATTCATCAAAAGACAACATTGTAAACATTTAAGGATTCCCATCTTTTAATTTCTGCTGCCTGTCTATAATAATTTTATTATAATGACTTTATCTCTCATTTTCAACATTATTTATAGGCATCAATCTCACTTTTTTTTTTAAATTCTGCCTTTGCAATTAAATAATTTACACATCAATGTTGATGCNTCATTTTCAACATTATTTATAGGCATCAATCTCACTTTTTTTTTTAAATTCTGCCTTTGCAATTAAATAATTTACACTTCAATGTTGATGCATCAGAGAACTATGTATTTATCTGCATGTTGAGTTTAGTCAACTTTTGTACCCTAGTCTTGCTTGCCCGAGGGAAAAAATCAATAATTTTGAGATTGACTGTTTCTTTGCTTATGTCGAATGATATGTATATCTGAATTTAGAAAATTATAGTAATGGTTTAAGGGGAATGGTGCACCAACTTACTATATTTACCAACTTTTCATTACGACAAGTTTTTGGAGGGTATATCAAAACTTTTCTCTAGTAAGTATGATTGAAAAGAAGTCTTTAAATTGGTGACTTATTTTATAATCTATAGTTACCATATCAACTTTTTTTAAAATTTGTGCTCTGACCCTTGATAATGCATAAACACAAAAATGTTTAAAAAATGGAATATAAGAACATTTTCATTTTTTTNTCATTACGACAAGTTTTTGGAGGGTATATCAAAACTTTTCTCTAGTAAGTATGATTGAAAAGAAGTCTTTAAATTGGTGACTTATTTTATAATCTATAGCTACCATATCAACTTTTTTTAAAATTTGTGCTCTGACCCTTGATAATGCATAAACACAAAAATGTTTAAAAAATGGAATATAAGAACATTTTCATTTTTTACATGAACAAACTAGTCAAATTAAGGATTTCTCTTCCTGAAGTAACAAGTGAGGAAATGGTAGTATAATTTCTATCTGAAATTTATATAACTCTTGTTACATAATGTTTCCTTAATAAATGTGCAAAAACAAGTTAAAATAAAAAAAATTTAAACACACTTTGCTNTACATAATGTTTCCTTAATAAATGTGCAAAAACAAGTTAAAATAAAAAAAAATTAAAAACACTTTGCCTAAATATAACATGTTTAAACTATGATTGCAAGATTGAGCGTTCTATGAAAGTAACACAAAAGTTTACTTTTTACTTTTGTATCCCTCCACCAACAGGTGGTAGGTCTTGTAACAGCTATATTATTTATTTACATGTTTTACTGCATAAACACTGCAATCTTCATATCCCTCCTCACTATCACATTTCATGGTATATANTAAATATAACATGTTTAAACTATGATTGCAAGATTGAGCGTTCTATGAAAGTAACACAAAAGTTTACTTTTTACTTATGTATCCCTCCACCAACAGGTGGTAGGTCTTGTAACAACTATATAATTTATTTACATGTTTTACTGCATAAACACTGCAATCTTCATATCCCTCCTCACTATCACATTTCATGGTATATANAATTTATTTACATGTTTTACTGCATAAACACTGCAATCTTCATATCCCTCCTCACTATCACATTTCATGGTATATACTGCAAATTCCGTGAAGCCCCACTAAAATTCATATTAAGTGTGATTACTAATAACCATATATAATATTTGCAGGTATTATTTTCCCAATTTTCGGAAAAGTCTTTATTCTTTATAATTACCCACAAAACTATAATCCTGTTAAATTTATAATAGATGGTGAATTTGGTTTGAATTTTTTGAAGTAGTGATTGTGGTTTTTATAATGCATTAACTGATTGGAGGTAGGTCACAACATATCTAAATCTTGGAAATATTAAGAATTAAGGTGAATTTCCAGAAAACATACATTCATAATAATGAAATATTTAACAATTAAAAATGCAGTCTTCTTGTTATACAGTCGTTTGGGGGGGGAGGGATTTGGGCGACTCTTAACATCGAGGTCTTGCAAGCCGATGAGGGTGAAGTGATGTGAGTATGGAGCAGTGCCGGAATGCAAGAGCAGAGGAAACTGGAGATCCCCGAGATAACTCTCTGACCAGCGGCATCATCCAGCATAATTCCCATATTTGAAAATCCGGGGGTGACCCCGCCAGGAATCGAACCTGGTTTGTCTAGGTGGGAGGCAAGTAGTCCAACTACTACACCACCATGACCCCTCAGATGAGGTTGGGGTTGCTGCTTTTGCATGCAATTAGCACCACAGTTGCCAGCATCACTAACAAATTATTCTACTTGCCACTTGCCAACATCATTTGCTAAGCCATTTTTCAGCTTTTGCTGACCTGAAACAATTCAGGTTGTAAATATGTATGTGGCGTGGAATATCGATAGACATGGGTAAAAAATATATATGTGCATCCCTTTTGCTTTGTTTTATTTATATAATACAATAACAAGACACATTAAGAAGTAAGGTGGGTTCAGAGGAGGGCCTTGTCCAGTACCACAGGCAAAATGGCAAGCATATCATGAAGGACCAATGATAACAGGTAAAATGAAAATGATTAGTAAGCAGAATTGCTTCACATGGAAATATGTTACTTTAAATATATACAGATATTGTGGAAAATGTAAAAATCTGCATATTCTTTCATAAAATTTTTATTTTATGCATGCAAAATGATTAGTTACTTGTGACAGTGTGTCTTTGGATTGCACTTCCCAACAGGTAGCACCAGAGACTGCTGCTGTACCCCATCATTTTAGAANTGTGACAGTGTGTCTTTGGATTGCACTTCCCAACAGGTAGCACCAGAGACTGCTGCTGTACCCCATCATTTTAGAACTCATTTTTTTGCCTCATTTTGTCTCAAGACAATTAATTTGAAATTTATTTATTTTCATCACATTAATGTAAAAATATTGAAAATACCTTGTGAAAGTTCTGTAGCCTCATTGAATTAACATGGAAACTGAAACTGTATGTGACAAAATGTGCACTAGTAGTATAGATCTAGGAGGGGTGAGAAAGGAACAAGAAAAAATTAACATACACCATTTAATTTTCATTTNTGTGACAGTGTGTCTTTGGATTGCACTTCCCAACAGGTAGCACCAGAGACTGCTGCTGTACCCCATCATTTTAGAAGTCATTTTTTTGCCTCATTTTGTCTCAAGACAATTAATTTGAAATTTATTTATTTTCATCACATTAATGTAAAAATATTGAAAATACCTTGTGAAAGTTCTGTAGCCTCATTGAATTAACATGGAAACTGAAACTGTATGTGACAAAATTAGCACTAGTAGTATAGATCTAGGAGGGGTGAGAAAGGAACAAGAAAAAATTAACATACACCATTTAATTTTCATTTTATTTGAAACATCAACAACACATTATTATTTCAGCATGACAAATATTTTGTGACCACATAAAATAAAATGTATTAATAATTTCTTTAAGAACTCTTTCCTGTCTGTGTATTTCTCTACAACTATCATAATAGCCAATGTGATATACACTTTCATTTGTTCATGCATCTGCTGATACCAGATTTTGTAAATACTGCATTGTTAGTGTCATGTTACCACACGCTGGCTGACAAAAACTTATCTTCAAAAATGAAATGGTTTATAATACATAGGGGTAATTATTAAGTTTAGGGGCTTTTCTGTAAAAAAAAAAACCCCCCCAAAAAGTGTTATATTTCCACTCTACTAATCACGTAGAACACGAATATACTAGGGGCATTAATGTACAACTAATTTCTTAATATGTGCTCACCTAACCTAACAGAACCTAACCCAACGATGGGTGAATCACAATTTTACATTTTTAAACTAACCTAGGATTGTAAGGTTGTAAAGTAATATAAGAGTATACAATATTAATCAAATCTCCGATCAACACCNTAGGATTGTAAGGTTGTAAAGTAATATAAGAGTATACAATATTAATCAAATCTCCGATCAACACCCTACAATCACAAACTAGATGGGAACCCTATAATCCTACGTTATTTTAAATAACTGCAATCCTAGGTTAGTTAAAATTGCTACAATCCTAGGTTAGTTTAAAAATCTAAAATAGTGATTCACCCATCATGGGGTTAGGTACTGTTAGGTTAGGTGGGCACATATTATACAATTAGTCATACGTTAATGATGCTATTATAGTCGTGTTCTGCGTTACCTACCAATAATCCTAGGTTAGTTGAGAAAGAATGTCAAATTGTGGGGTAAAAACGTCCGGAAAAACCTTGTTTGAATTACGTAATATAACTACATTTGCACGTTAAGCTACCTGTTAGGATGTTTAGGTTTCACACTAAACTACGAATTTAGGATTTTAAGGATTTAAAGGAGCAGTAACACGTACCAAAAAAATATCAATTTCCTGACCAATGTAGGCGGGTGGTACATACCTCTGTCAACGGCCAATTCAACCAAAATTGACTTGATGAAATTACAACCTTCCACAAAGCGCCACATATGCGCATATAACGCACTGAAACACTCGTTTACAGCCGAATATTTACACAGAAGCACTCGTTAATAGGCTAATATAACGCACAAACATAGTCTCGCTTGCTGTCTTCGTTTTAAATCATGAACGGAGCAACACCTAACTCACCACGACCCGCACCTGTAGCCACACACTGGCATACTAACGTATGACTCCTGATGACATATGCGCCCGCTAGATTGCGTGAAATATGCAATGCGCAGCCATTGTTAATGGCGGTAGACGTTAATAGACGTAAACATCAAATTTTGCGATTTCTTTAAATATGTTTTACTTATTTTAATATTACGCCATTTTGAATATGAACAAGGTAAGCTGTGCAGAACCCGTTAATGCAACTTTTGTTGGTCTAGGACGTTTCGTTCACATACGTAAACAAACTGTCTGGAACAGTCATTTCGCAATTTTGTTCAATTTTTTATAATATGTTGTACTTATTTTAAAGCTACATCCCTAGTATATTTGTGTTCTACGTGATTAGTAGAGTGGAAATATACCACTTTTTGGGGGGTTTTTTTTTTTTTTTTTTTTACAGAATAGCCCCTAAACTTAATAATTACCTATATAGGTACTTACACAAAGTTATAGTTCATACTGACTAATAACAATTTTATTCTTAACAGCTATATTGGATTCAGAGTTATACTACATGATGTGTTGTATACAAATAAATTCCTCTGCTAAAACAAAAACTTCAAACAATTACAATTTTTTTAAATACAATTATATTATCAAGCCTTATGACATTCACAAATGTAAAACTCAAGGCAGTAATCATGTAGATTAGTGATTTTTCTGAAAATTTGTGATGCACGTTAACAGAGAAAGAAAGTCACTTAGGAGACAGAACGTAACCAAAAGAAATATTTTTAAATGTTGGCAAAACATAAAGACTATGGTTGTGGAAATTTTGTAAGGTTAGATNACGTAACCAAAAGAAATATTTTTAAATGTTGGCAAAACATAAAGACTATGGTTGTGGAAATTTTGTAAGGTTAGATAGATGTCAGTTACTCATTAGGTTGAAAGAGGTTTGTTTTCATTTGATCACCGGGCAAACACATTGTACAAGTAANATGTCAGTTACTCATTAGGTTGAAAGAGGTTTGTTTTCATTTGATCACCGGGCAAACACATTGTACAAGTAAACTGCAACTGCCACCTCCAACAAGCCATTCTGATGCGGCCTAATCCTGTTGGGAAAATAAAACAAAACCAGCATGTCAGTACACTTACCAAGCTGAGAAAAGTTATCTTTGTGAATTAAGGGCTCTGCCTGGCTGGTGCATGAAGTTCGTTGCAGAGGTTTGTTAGAAAACACATGATTCAAAAACAGTTGCATATTATGTAATGGTGTCTGAACACGAAAAGCATTTAAGAAATGTTTTGTGCCCAAGACAAGTTTCAAATTCTCCTGTCAAATCAAGAATGATTTTTTTCGACATGAAAATGGTTAAAACGGATGTTTTCAAGGATCAGGTTCAGTTGCTAAATTTTCTGTAAAAAAAAGTTTAAGAGTTGTCCTTAGATACTCATAATGATTTTATCTTTATCATGATGCCATAGAAACATAGGGTCACCTCATAAAGTCACGTTCAGGCAAGTTGCCAATGGAAAGACGACTGCATACCGGTTGGGCAATTGTGCATGAAGGCGATGAGGCAGTCGGTGACTGAGCAAGAGTTGGCTTTAGATCTCACATGTTTAAAGACCTCGAAAGCACAAAATAACTGCAGGCAGGCAGAATCTGCAAGTAAGCAGAAGCTCTCGTCCTTGTTCTTAATTTAAGAGTGACTTGTTATTCAATTTCATGTTGGTTTTTTTTTTCCTTTCAACCGAAGTAAGCATACAAAATAACACAAGATTGCTATACATAAGTTGATATTTCACATAGTGACCACTTATTTATTTAAATATTTGAAAACAATATTATATAACATTAAAAACAAGATAGAAAAGCATTATTGCTTTAGCATATTAAAAAAAATATACTTATATCTTTTAGGTACATCAGCAGTTATATTTTTTTATAAGATTCAGAAATTTGCTTTATTATTATTATTCACTAAACTTGTGCTTATCAGACTTAGTTGCCACGAAGCCATAGGCATTTTGCTTGCCCCAAACTAGGACCACTTTGGTTATACCCTCCAGTTACACAGGTAAAAAGTGTTTTACTACATGCTAATGCCATTCCAGAAAATACCAAGATTAATTTAAAAAGATTAATAAAATACTATGTCAAAAAACTTATATATACACACACATACACAAATCAGAGGTAAAGGGCATTATGCCAAAAAATATGAAAATTTATAGGAATGCAGTTTACCTAGATACTATGATGACACATAGTGCTCTTTCCTACTGGCTAAATAGCTTATTATTCTGTATAGTCCTGTAAGGCTTTGCAATACAGAAATAGCATAAAAATAATAAGACAATGTCAAAACCTTGGTTTTGTTAAATATACATAGTACCCTTTACCTCTGAGGCACAGATATATATATATATATAAATACATACACACATACAGGATAAGTCTGAATTCTGCGACTGAGAGTCTGCGGAGCCTCATTTATGAAACTCCGGTGGAAACACGAGGGGACCTCATTGCACGGATTGTTGCAGCAGCTGGCACAATTACAGACATCACCGTGTGTGTAGACATATGGGTCATTCCATGTGAAATCATGAAGGGGCTGAATCTGCACCACTTTTGATTTTGATACAAATTTTTTCCTATGCTACCCTATCTTCCAGGTGAAAGAAAAACATTAATTTCGATATTCACCTACAAGTGGATGATGGCAGCCATTTTTCATACACACTGCAAGCAAATTTCACAGATTTTGGAAGTTTACACAACTAGCCGTAAATTTTTTAATAAGTCACCTATTGTAGAGTTTTTAGTGTCATTTAAAGCTTAAATAAGATACTATTACATTGTATATTTATATTATAAAATAAATTTTGTATTTTAAAGATGGCTGCCATCTAGTTTTGGCATTCAGATGACTATTTTACGCCACTTTATACCCTACCCTGCTTCACCAAAGTTGCATTTAGAGATCTGATATTTTGTGTGCTTAGTTTCTACATGTAGTACAGTGTGCAACATCAAAGTTATCTGTGTTGAAGACTTCCTTCCTAGAAAACAATAGTCTCCAACTTGGAAAAAATAAAAATTTGCTGTTTTCGAAGCCAGAAACAGTTATGTGGCGGACAAAATAAAAAATGGAGGTTTTTATGAAAGATACTTGTGATGAATAGCTATAGGGCACAAGTTGTCCAATTCTGTTATTTTCACCCCTGTTGAGTACACGGACCATTGAATATAAAAGACTATGTTTAAATTTTATCTGTTGTGCATTATATAATCTCACTTCATTCTGAATGTCATTGACATTAGGGTGACAAGGGGTANTTTAAATTTTATCTGTTGTGCATTATATAATCTCACTTCATTCTGAATGTCATTGACATTAGGGTGACAAGGGGTAGTAAATGTTGATACACTGTTTAGGCAGTGCAATGTAAAAAAATTGAAAAATTAACAATTTTGTAACTATATAAATAAATAAAAATAAATAAATGTTTACCTACTGTACTGTAATTTGAAAACTATATACAGTTTAACTTAAGAAAAATCAAAGGCAAAATTCACGAGAAGATATTTTAAGTCATGCTATTACATATAATGGTAACCACTCTGTAATGTCCGAAAGTATGAAGATGATGTAACTATTTCATGAGATTGCATCATACAGATAAGCACATGATTAGATGCAACCTGGCTGGAGCTTCAGTCTTTCGTTGCCTGTCGTGATGGCATGTTTTTTATTCAATTCAAGTGACAATGGAGTGTTCCGTTGGCTGTTTTGTTAAGGATGAGTGTCATAAAGTTGTTTACTCTAGATCAGGGCTTCCCAAACTGTGGTCCGCGGACCACCTGGGGGTCCGCCAACCCTAACTAGGGGGTCCGCGGCGAACTTCGAGAAAAATTAATACAATATTACAAAAATAAATGTAGAGTGAATAGATAAATTTAAAAAACTCAAAAATTCTATTTAATGCAAATGAAAAAAAAAAAATTATAATAATAACAATGAATACTGAAAACAAAAGGTGATGGGTAAAATATTGTGGCTGGGCTGGTCTCTTGGTCGCTTTCCCGGAAATTTCAGAGTTGTTGGGGTGAGGTAAGATATGTTCATTACCGGGAACTAATGCTTCTCGAAAACCCTGATTTCTTGGTTGCTTTCCCGGAAATCTCATAGTTGTTGGGGTGAGATAAGGTATGTTCATTACCGGGAACTAATGCTTCTCGAAAACCCTGATTTCTTGGTCGCTTTCCCGGAAATTTCAGAGTTGTTGGGTGTACGTTCTTCACTGGGAACAGATGCTACTCGAACACCCTGGATTTTTCCACAGTAGTATATAAAAGTGCCATCGTTTCACCAGAATACCAGTCAAGCTCAAGCTTCTTTCGCTGGTGTTCTACCTATTTGTGTCTCTTTATTAATTAGTTATTTACTCCAATCCAATATGGATCAGTGGCTAAAGTCGGGATCTCTGAGGAAGCAATCAGATTCTCCATTACCTGCACAACAAATTTCCGTCGAGAACGTTACAGAAGACANACAACAAATTTCCGTCGAGAACATTACAGAAGACAAACAAAATGAATCTCCAGTTGATGCACTCCAAGTTCCAGCCAGTTCCGAGCAAGTTCCAGCATTCACCGATTCAACAAGTCTCCAAATAGCTGCAGTTCAAACAGCCAGTGGAAGTGGAGTAATTAAAAAGCGTAAGTACCACGAAAGATACTTAGATTTGGGATTTGTTGAGACTGACGAGGGTAAAGCTCAGTGTGTGATTTGCGCGGGAGTCCTCCGTAACAGCTCAATGGTTCCAGTTAAACTGCGTCGTCACTTTGAGGGTAGACACCCGGAACTCCGGGAAAAACAGACTGATTACTTCAAGAGGATGCACACTGAACTGGCTGCTTCTCAAACCTTCATCAAAACTCACGCAAAAACTGTAAATGAAAATTCTTTAAAAGCGTCTTATTTGGTGAGTTATCGAGTGGCACAGGCAGGTAAAGCTCATTCCATTGCCGAAACCCTCATAAAACCGTGTGTTAGTGATATCGTCTCTTGCATGCTTGACGATAAAGCAGTTAAACTTGTGACATCGGTGCCGTTGTCAAACAACACTGTAAAGAGGAGGATACTTGATTTATCAAGTGATGTGAAGGAATCACTGGTTTCTCGCATCAAACACGTTTCGTTTTCTCTCTAAATCGACGAATCAACTGACGTCGTGGGGTTGGCAATTTTATTGGCTTTTGTCCGCTATGAATACTCCGGAAGTTTCGAGGAGGATCTTCTTCTGTGCAAACCACTTCCTGCCAATACAACAGGGGCAGAAATATTCCGTTTGTTGGACGATTTTTTTATGATTAACGAAATTCTTTGGACTAACTGCATTGACGTGTGCACAGATGGTGCGAAATCAATGACTGGCTCAACGGTTGGAGTGATTACGAGGATAAAAGAAAAATCTAAAAATTGCAGTAGCAGTCGTTGTGTTCTCCNCTCAACGGTTGGAGTGATTACGAGGATAAAAGAAAAATCTAAAAATTGCAGTAGCAGTCATTGTGTTCTCCATAGATATGCTTTAGCGATGGAACAAATGCCTGCCTCTTTTAAGAAAGTTTTGGATGAGTCTGTTCATATTATTAATTATATAAAGGCGCGGCCGTTCAAGTCAAGACTTTTTGTATTACTATGTGATGATATGGGAAGCCTTCACAATTCCCTGCTTCTCCACACAGAAGTGAGGTGGCTGTCTCGTGGGAAAGCACTTTCACGATTACGGGAGTTACGTTCAGAAGTCTTAACTCCTGTTGATGGACCACAATATCAAATTGGCCAACGTTTTTAATGATGAGAGATGGCAGAGTATACTTTCGTATTTATCAGATATTTTCATGAAAATGAATGAGATGAGCCTTTCTCTGCAAGGAATGAATATCACAACTTTTGAAGCTATTGACAAAGTTCGCGCATTTAAAATAAAAATCCAGTTTTGGATTGAGTCTGTTTATAAGAAAGAGGTGGAGTGTTTTCCTGTGTTAAATTATTTTTTACATGAAAACAAACTCGATCTTGAGAAAAGCACTTTGACTGATGAAATATGTGAACATCTTCGCAGTTTGGAGAAGTCCCTTGAGCACTACTTCCCTACAGCTCGAGATACAATGCTGCAAGAACATGAATGGGTGGTCAAACCGTTTTCAGTTTCGAAAAAGCCAACTAGTCTATCGTCAAGTGAATACGAATGTTTGATAGACATAACTTCAGACTCCACCTTGAAATCTACTTTCGAGCGTGATACTTACTCCCATTTTTGGCTTCGCCTGGAAAACAAAAAATTCCAACCGCTCGTTGAAAAAGCAAAACGGGTTCTTCTTCCTTTTGCCACAACTTACTTATGCGAATCTGGATTTTCTATCTGCGCAGCCACCAAAACTAAATACCAAAGCTGTCGAGATGCTGAACCTGACATCCGACTCCGACTATAAACAATTAAACCAAATATTTCAAAATTGTGCCAATTAAAACAGCCTCATTCTTCCCATTAATCACGCTGAATCTATGTTCAAATCATTAGGTTGAATTTATATTGTTCGATTTCCTACAATAGTTGTACCTACCTATCTATTCTGTTCTGTTTAATTAGATTTTTGTGTTGTAAATGAATTTGAGTTTTTAAATCTAATTTTTTTTATAGTGATATTCCCCTCCACCACTAATAACAAGGCATGGCCTGGCTAATTTACCAAACTTTTATTTACCCAAAACTGCAAATTAAGTGTCATGTATCTAAATCTAAGTACTTGAGTAAGAGGGGTCCGCGGTAGATATTGTTCCGTGGAAGGGGTCCGCAAGCCAAAAAGTTTGGGATCGACTGCTCTAGATCATTAGAGTTAGTAATTGAAAGTAACATAAGTGATGAAATAAAAACATTAATTAAACTTAGAACAGGTGTAGGGAAATCACTATGCAGCTAAATATGAACATCTGAAACTTATACCAGGTAAGGCTGTATATGCATGCTGTTTTCAAAAGTTCAATAAAACCATAGAATTAGAATAACACAACAATGATGGTAATTTTAAGTCAGAATACATGGCTACACAATTGGTTAACCACGCATGTGCTACTCTGGATGATTCACCTATTTGTTTACAAAGGTTTCCTCAGTGTAAAAGCAGACAAAGAATGGAGCGAAAGATTGATAACCTATCATGTAAAATTAGAAGAAAATTAGAAATAAATATCTCATTTTCCAATGATGCTATTAACCATGAAGAAATTACTCCAAATAACAATTTAGGTTACCTTGACTTAATTGAAGAGTTAAAGGAGAAATTTGCACATGCTAGCACATTTGATGAGAAATACAAAATTTTAAGTTTAGTGCCAAAATGCTGGAGCATTTCTAAAACCAAAGCTGAGTTTAAGTGCTTTGAATATTTAGTAAGAAATGCAAGAACTTTAAAGACAAAAAATTATGTGCTACCAAAGGTTGATAACAAAAAAAAGTGGAAATTACTTAAGTAATGAAACTGTAAAAGTTATAACAGATTTTTACAAGAGGGATTATGTAAGCAGAATCATGCCTGGTTTAAAGGACTGTGTAACAGTCAGATCTCCAAGTGGAGCGAAGACAAAATGAAAATAACAACATGAACAGCACTAAGACACTTTGAAAAAGAATTACACAATAAATTTAACAATGATAAAATATATTTATTGGCATTCAGCACTCAGACATGTCACAAATACAGTAGAAAGTTGATTATCCGGACTAATAGGGACCAAAGGTAATTAAGATATTTGAAAATCCTGATAACTGAAATATGTTGAAAATGAAGATAAAAGAATTTGTAAAAGAAAATTATGTAAAAACAATTACCCAAGTACCCTCATTTTCACACAACATAAAATTTATTACACATGCATAGACCATAGAAAGCTTATCCAAAACAGAAACTGTACATAAAATAAAAAAATTACATCAGTTAACAAGTAACCATGTATCATACAACTTTGTGAGCCCTACAATTTGGTGGCATGGTGGCAAGACAGATGGCAACACAGCGTAACGAGATTCCTGTCACCATGGACAGGCAGCCTTCTCCCTCTGCACGTGACAACCTCCCCAACTGCAGATTGCACCCTGCCCTTCTACACGCACACAACTGTGGCCTTCCTCTCAACCATCTTTTAAAACTGACACATTATCACAAAAAAATAAAGCACTGAACTCTTTTAAAATGTTAGGTAGGTGGGAAAAATTTCTTTATAGATGTCTGTTGCAAACAGGTTTTATGTTCATTGTACCAAATCCCTAACTAGTTTTAACTGCAGCAAATTAATGTTATCACATTCTTCTTGCTTCTTAAACCACTAGAACGCAAGTTCTAGAGCTTGAAAAGCTTCTGCATGACATTGCCCAGATTCACTTTCTGTGTTGTTTCCTATTTTTCCATCTTCTTCCTCCTCCTCAAGTTAATCACTATTAGTTAAATCTTGAATGATCTCCTCTTCCATTAGCATGTGAAATCCAGGATCATTGTTGTCACAGTTTAACCACGCCTTTAAATTTTCATCATCACATTCACGACACATTTCAAGTTTGTTCACTGACACTCGTATTTCACCAAGCTTNACGCACACAACTGTGGCCTTCCTCTCAACCATCTTTTAAAACTGACACATTATCACAAAAAAATAAAGCACTGAACTCTTTTAAAATGTTAGGTAGGTGGGAAAAATTTCTTTATAGATGTCTGTTGCAAACAGGTTTTATGTTTCATTGTACCAAATCCCTAACTAGTTTTAACTGCAGCAAATTAATGTTATCACATTCTTCTTGCTTCTTAAACCNGTTCATTGTACCAAATCCCTAACTAGTTTTAACTGCAGCAAATTAATGTTATCACATTCTTCTTGCTTCTTAAACCACTAGAACGCAAGTTCTAGAGCTTGAAAAGCTTCTGCATGACATTGCCCAGATTCACTTTCTGTGTTGTTTCCTATTTTTCCATCTTCTTCCTCCTCCTCAAGTTAATCACTATTAGTTAAATCTTGAATGATCTCCTCTTCCATTAGCATGTGAAATCCAGGATCATTGTTGTCACAGTTTAACCACGCCTTTAAATTTTCATCATCACATTCACGACACATTTCAAGTTTGTTCACTGACACTCGTATTTCACCAAGCTTATCAGATGTTTTCATATTCAGACTGTTATCTGTCAGTTTGAGAATAATATTCCATGCTCGTTTGAGAGTAATATTGTTTATGTGATTCCATGCTTCCAAGAGCATATATTAACAGTTCTTTAGATTCATTTCTTGGTAAAATGACAAGACTGTTTCACGTATTTGTCATCAGCATAGAGAATTTGCCATAAAAGTTGTTTCCTGTACAGCCTCTTCAGAGTTTCTATGACACTCTGATCCATTGGTTGAACAATGGCAGTTACATTCGGAGGCAAAAATTTCACTGAAAACATTCCATCCTCTCAATCTTTCAGGGGAAGAATGCGAGGTACATTGTGTAGCAGCAGAAGAACATTTCCTTGTTTACCAGTTTGTTCTTTCAATTTTTTTACCTCGGGTATAAACGTAAGGTCATACCACTGAAGAAAAACAAGGGTGTCCATCCAGGCCCTCTTTTGATTTGTATAAATAAAAGTAATCTTGACATTCTTAAAACACCGGGGGGTTTTTGACTTGCCTGTCATAAGCAGCGGTATTCTGTGTGTGCTGTTTGCATTTGCACAAACCATAACTGTAACCCGGTCATTGCTGGCTTTATACCCATGGGCTGATTTTTCTCGCAGTGATGCTAATGATTTAGTAGGTAAAGTCTTCCAATTAAGGCTAGTTTTGTCCACGTTATATACCAAATTTAAATCATAACCATTTTCTTGAAGCAGTTTGTTGAAATTTTCAGTGAAAGAATTAGCTGCTGGTACATCACAAATACTCATATTTTCTCCTTCAATCTTGATATCCCGAATTCTGTGTTTTTATTTAAACCTCTTTAACCACCCCAAACTAGCAACAAATGATTGATCACCATCAAGTTTTCGGTAAAACTTGAGCGTCTTTTCACACAACAACGGCCCAGATATTGGTTGACACAATGGTCATTTCTCTAGGAACCAAGAGTACACAGCAACCTCCAGAATTTTATTTTTTTGTTTTTTCATAACTTTTTGAAGTGAACTCCCATCTTCACTGTTAAGTTTCGTCATATCATAAATTTGAGTAATGTTTTCGAATTCTTCTTAATGTCCAACATTGTAAACGTGCCCACTCCTTACTTGTCCGCTAATGCACGACCTGACTCACCTTTCTTTAAACACTGAACAATGTCAATTTTGTCTTTGAGGTTAGCACGATTCGCTTCCATTTCGACATCCTTTTAAGAAACAAAGCCAGTAACATAGAGTGTGGCTGAAACTAATCGTAAACTACGCAAATGGGACAGTTTTGGCAGCTGTCTTGTAAATGGGCGAGGGGAGGGCTAGTAATAAATGGTAGGGTGGCAGGGTAGCTGTTTGGTCACCACTCCCAATTATCCCTTTCCCTACCCCTGTCTCTTTCAAAAACATTGTCTTAAGTCCCTCCTTTCATGCCCTCCCTCGCTGGCTGGCTGACAACAAACATCGCCCTTCATGTTTTGGCACCCTCCATGAGCCTGTTCATGGAAAGTAAAACACTGCAACAGCCAGTACTGTCGGAGAAGGTAGGAGGAGTGTCTGCTTCTCCCCCCCCTTCCCGTATTTGTTTTTTACTGTGAACAACACGTGAAAGGGCGCATCACAAGAGCCGACACAAGTGTTTGTCTCTTCTCCGCAGGTAAGGGAAACACTGTGACAAAATAGACCTTTGTGTAATTTCTATAATGGTAATTATTAAGTTAAGGGGCTTTTCTGTAAAAAAAACTCCAAAAAGTGGTATATTTCGACTCTACTAATCACGTAGAACATGAATATACTAGGGGCATAGCTTTAAAATAACTAGAACATATTTTTAAAAATTGAACAAATTTGCGAGATGACTGTTTCTGACAGTTTGTTTACGTTTGTGAACAAAACGTCCTAAACCAACAAAAGTTGTTTTAATGAATTCAGCATAGCTTACCTAGTTGATTTTGAAGCGGGTGTAATGTTAAAATATGTAAAACATATTAAAAATAATCGCTACATGTACGAATAACTGAGTTTGTTTACGTTGATTAACGTGTACCACCATTATTAATGGCTGCGCACTGCATATTTCACGCAATCTAGCAGGTGCATATGTCATCACGGGTCATACGTTAGTATGCCAGTGTGTGGCTACAGGTGCCGGTCGTGGTGAGTTAGGTGGTGCTCCGAAGCAAGCAAGACTATGTTTGTGGGTTATATTAGCCTATTAACGAGTGCTTCTGTGTATATATTCGGCTGTAAACGAGTGTTTCAGTGCGTTATATGCGCGTATGTGGCGCTTTGTGGAAGATTGTAATTTCATCGAGTCAATTTTGGTTGAATTGGCCGTTGACAGAGGTATGTACCACCCGCCTACATTGGTCAGGAAATTGATATTATTTTGGTGTGTTTTATGGCTCCTTTAAATCCCTAAAATCCTACATTCGTAGTTTAGTGTGAAACCCAAACATCCTAACAGGTAACTTAACGTACAAATGTAGTTATATTACGTAATTCAAACAAGGTTTTTCCGGACTTTTTACCCCACAATTTGACATNACAAATGTAGTTATATTACGTAATTCAAACAAGGTTTTTCCGGACTTTTTACCCCACAATTTGACATTCTTTCTCAACTAACCTAGGATTATTGGTAGGTAACGCAGAACACGACTATAATAGCATCATTAATGTATGACTAATTGTATAATATGTGCCCACCTAACCTAACAGTACCTAACCCCATGATGGGTGAATCACTATTTTAGATTTTTAAACTAACCTAGGATTGTAGCAATTTTAACTAACCTAGGATTGCAGTTATTAAAAATAACGTAGGATTATAGGGTTCCCATCTAGTCTGTGATTGTAGGGTGTTGATCGGAGATTTGATTAATATTGTATACTCTTATATTACTTTACAACCTTACAATCCTAGGTGAGTTTAAAAACGTAAAATAGTGATTCACCCATCGTTGGGTTAGGTTCTGTTCGGTTAGGTGGGCACATATTAAGAAATTAGTTGTACGTTAATGCCCCTAGTATATTCGTGNAGGTTCTGTTCGGTTAGGTGGGCACATATTAAGAAATTAGTTGTACGTTAATGCCCCTAGTATATTCGTGTTCTACCTGATTAGTAGAGTGGAAATATACCACTTTTTGGGGTTTTTTTTCTTCCAGAAAAGTCCCTAAACTTAATAATTACCAATAAAGCTAATATTGTATTAAATTTGGTACAAGGAGTTTTTTGTCACTGGATGAGTTCAAGGGGGAAAAAGTGGCGAACGTAGCTAAATAGAAACTGCATAAAATGTGAGTTCAATAGTACTACCCCAATCTTAGGCCCTGATTATTAAAGCATATGTAAGAGAAAATTCTGGGATTTACACTACACACTNATAGTACTACCCCAATCTTAGGCCCTGATTATTAAAGCATATGTAAGAGAAAATTCTGGGATTTACACTACACACTTGCACTTCACACATACACACATGCCAGGTCACAGATGTCGAATGACGATGGCACACAAGGGGTCACCAACCTGCAGGCACTCCTGAATCCCCGTTGTGGCATTCATTTCTCTGGCGGTCTGGTTACTCGGGATGAATTTCATATAGAAGGCTGTCTTGAACTATTACACCCTGTAGAGTTACCCCTTGGGGACATAAAGGTGGGATGGCTGCTTGAGTCTGGCAGTGGAATGGCTGGTCAGCGGGGTGCATTCCCATACATCATGTTAGCCAGCATTTAAGGCAGCCACCCACGAGTTCAGGCATGACGATCCCCAGTAGAGGGTGTGTTGTAGCTGTGCAGTGGCAGCAGGACGAACAGATGCTAAGGCCAGGGAATGTGA
>NQII01000848.1:479539-560217 GCA_002778355.1 Clitarchus hookeri | reverse complement strand
ACACTTTCTCGCTTCTGGAAACCCTTCATTCACATCAGTCTGAAGCTTCCCTGCAGCACAGCTAGTGGCAGCAGGATGGTGGTGGTCGCAGCCCTCGCCAGGGCTGGAAGTGGCAGGGGCCCCGGGTGTGAAATACGGAGGCATCTGAGTTAATGTGCTGTGATGGTGTGTTGACACCGTCCACAGGCCAAGCTTTGGAGATGGCAAGTGCCCGGCACTCTTGGATTTAAAGCAAATTGGTCTCTGCTGTTCCTGTCCATCCCTGTACCTCACATATTGGGAATAGGGTATTCTGCCAACAGTCAGCACCTAGGCTTGTCTAATAGCTGGGGCGTTAATCTTATTAGCGCTCAGGCTGTTGGGCTACTGGGGCCCAAATTTCTAAATTTCAAGGTATGGTAATGGATCTGTGGAGTCACTTACTAATACCATGAAAATTTAAGATAGTACCCTGGGCGATCAGAATAGCCTCATCCGAGGTTTTCTCGGGTGTCCGATACATTGAGATTGGACTCATGGTGGCGGTGGTTGAAACTTCACAAGCTGAAAGAGGCCTGGAGGGTACTTTCTCTTAATAAGGGTTGATGCAGTGAGTGGTGACACAGCTCTGTCACTGTCCTGGAGAGACAGTAGAGGTTGGGTAGTGCCTCAGCCAGACTACGGGTTCCTCTGGGTGTTAGGGTCTCAGATGGTTGTGGGAGGGGAGCGGATGATGCATCACAGCATCATTCTCGAGCTTGAAGTTGGTCAATTGGGAGCCTTTGCGCAGATTGAATGTATCTCAATCCTAGTACGTGGGGGAATCATCGACTTGTTGCTTTTATACTCCATTCAAAGGTCAGTTACAACCACTTGGCAAGTTTTTCTCCAAAATGGCAACCTGGGAAGTGACTATGCCGATGTGCAACTAGTGAGCCGCGTGTCTAAGTTGCAGACTGTACGGTACTCTCTACCAAAAGTGAATTTGTCGCATGGCTGGTTCCACCACAGTATTTTGCTCTGTTAACCACGGTATTGCCAGTATAGCGTGCTCTCTAAGATAATTGGNATGGCTGGTTCCACCACAGTATTTTGCTCTGTTAACCACGGTATTGCCAGTATAGCGTGCTCTCTAAGATAATTGGCGATAAAGGTGGTAGTAACAGCTTTATTGTCCCAAATGTGAACGGTGATGTGCACTTCACCCACTGTTTCACCTGCATGTGTTGTGACAAGCTGCCCAGTTTGAGTTGCAGGTCTAATTTTGCACACTTCTAACAAATTTATCCTTACAAAATTATGAGAAACAGCCTTAACTATAAGAGCACTGCACTGTTAATTGTTGAAAATCACTGGTATATAGATTACCTGATTGGCACTATTGCAGATATGGTAAAGTGGCAGTTACTGTAAGGTCTGTCCGGGAATGTCACGTTTTTTCATGGGATAAGTGGCGTCCAGCCACTCTACCATGGCTGGCCATTTCCGAGAGGTGTTTTGACATCATGTGACTATAGAGTTCTTATTGTGATTTGGATGCTCGTGCAGTGCATTTATTGTCCGTTGCAGTTATGGCAGGCATACGGCGGTGGTCAATACCCTGAACGTGTTTGCACAGTCACTTGAGCTGTTTTTGTTTAAAGTATCACTATCTTTTGCACCATAGAGTTTTGAAGAACATTGAGTTTTGGTCAGAATCTGTGGTATCAGAAATTGTTGTGGTCAAACAAATCGTGAAATTCATTGTCTCGGTATCGGCATGGATGCACGGAGTCGCAATCATGGTGTGGTTGAGCTGACAAAACGGAGCTATGCTCCAGTATGATGAGGGAGCGGATAGTCAGCAATAGGGTAATGGATGAATGGAGCTAACGAACCATGAAACTCAGGTCGTGTTGTCCCTGCCACAACTTCAAGCTTTTTCTTTTTTGACATGGGGATGGTAAGTTTGTACCAAATTTATGTTCTGGGTAGCGAATATAAAGAGTGACTTACCTGGTTTTTGGTGTTCTTAAATCACGTGACTGCCTGCTTGTAATGAGAAGTAAGTGGCTGCAAAATTACTTTTGAAAGACTGTCTGAACTTTTCCCAGGTGATGCCATAATGAGAGATGTCATGCCACCACTACTTTGCTTTGCCACTGAGCTGGTCACCAACACAATTAGGCCAGTCTTCTTCCTCCAATCTATACCATTAAAGGATGCTTGTGCAGTCATGAAGGAATATCTCAGGGTCCTCAGTTGGTAGGACTGCGAAAATTGGTAGCAACAGGAAGTTGGCCAGAGTTGACACAGGAACTGATGTAGACGAAACTCGTGGCTGTGTGGTTGTTGCCACGGCGGTGGGCACCATGCTGTCTAGACACCATGCAGAGAAGTGGAGCAGNAAACTCGTGGCTGTGTGGTTGTTGCCACGGCGGTGGGCACCATGCTGTCTAGACACCATGCAGAGAAGTGGAGCAGAGTGAGTGGGATGCGTGGTGGGCGGCAAGGCTGGGATGCATTGCTTGTGAGTGCACATTGTTACTGTGGCAAGCGAAGTTCCGGTGTGCACTGGCAACACAGAAATCTCTTCCAGCATCACACCATTCATCTTCAGTCACACAAGTCCATTGTTTGGCCCGCAGTGGTACGTGCCAACTCACTGACACACAGTTCCCTGTTTGATTGGTCAATGGTTTCATGCAGCTGATGAGCTACTGTGGCAATATCACATTGACATGTGATTGTTTGCAGTTGCACATGCGTGAAGGTATCAGGGTTTGGTAGTGGCCATACACACTTCAATCACAAGTGTTAAACAATTCAATTAGAGTAGTGCCAATCTATGAATCCGGTGTCATTGCTGAGTGTAAGGTGATGAGAAGCCATAGTGTGATCAGCTGGCTTTTGCTCGTGTCAACTGACTTCTCCAGCATGCAGCAGTCTTCCATGCATCATGCAGAAGGGGAGAACCATCCAAGTGGATGGAGGGGTGACACACAGCATGCATGCACACACGCACACCACTGCTGACTCGTGTCTACCTGGAGAGGTGGGTGAGGGGGGATGGACACACAAGAAGATAACACAACGAGAAGGCTAGCAAGGTAATGATGTCACAGAGCAATCAACTCCATGTTGTTCCGTTCTCGTGATGACGTCATGTTCCAGAGTTAATGCAGAGGCTCACTCTTTCGGAAATGTGAAAATAAAGTTTGGAAAAGCAGGAAAGTGCCAGGAAAATATGTGAATTTGGCTAGATTTGCTGAAAGGAAAGAATTTTAACGTAAAAAACAATATGGACCAGAGGATATATGAGAAATGGAAGTGTTGCACCTGCAATAATAGGAGTGTTACACCCAGGTTTTCAGGCATCAAACTGGTAGTTTTGGCCTTACAGAAGGGTGACACATGACACAAGTCGGATGTTGCAGGAATCTAGCATTTGAAGCAGCTATAGAAATTCACCACACCAGTTATGTGACACAGGAATTGAGCGTAGAGAAAATGTCTATAGAAATTCACTGTTCCAGTTGGGCAACACAGGAATTTAGCATAGGAAAATGGCTCTAGAAATTTGCAACGCCAGTTGGTTGCCACATTATGGGAATCATGGCTTTATGAGCTGATAGCAGGCAGGTCATTATGAACAAGACTTGCTTCATACCCTTTTTTATTCATTTATTTATTAACACATTTGCAGATGATTACTTACAAATATCAGATATCATGTAGACATTATCACCTGAACCCAGTACAACCGACTTGTAATAAGTATTTGTACACATTCTACTGTTCAGAAATTATATTAGAATTCAGTATTAAGTAATTACGGAATACTACGTTCAAGATTTTTCAGAAATATGATTTCATCTTTAAGCTTTAGCAGCAAATATGTTAAAACCATGAATCATTTTCCACTTTAACCATTTCATGCGTGTACTTAGACAACAAAAATTTTGGTAAGTCATGGAAAGTTTGAAAGCAGTGTGGCTGTCAAAACTCCAGTGTCAGCTGTCAAGACTCATTTCATGTTACAGGCATGCAACATTATAACAACTAACATTAGAATAATATATGGGACCTAAAATATCCACATGGAGACTGTGCAATGTACTCTGTATTAAAAGGGCTTTAGCAGCATATGCCAGACCAAAGTAGGTACCATTATTAGCAACACAATACTGAATTATGTGTTTTGCCTATGTTCAGGAACACCACCACTTAATACTTGATGATTAGAAATGCCATAGCCTTGTCTTTGGAGTCAGTTATTTGAGCAGAAGGAGGAGTCCTCATGTGGGGAAAACAGTATAAATCCATGTCACAAGGAATAGTAATGGTTAATGATGGCTACGGAAGGTTATGGGGTATGTTCAGCCAGCATGCATTGAGGTCTCGTATACGTCTACAATCATCTGTGACTGGTGAATATTATGTTCACATCCTTTCAGATATGTTAACACTCTTTCACATCATGCATTAATTGTGATGGGTTTGGCCTGTTCCAGCAGGATAATGCACCACCACACTCATCTGAGGCTGCCAAATTTAGGTTGGGGGAACATTTATCTGAGTTTGGGATAATGCCATTGCCTCATTGTTCACCAGATTTAAGTGTTATTTAACATGCTTGGAATGTCATCCAACACACCATTGAGAGCGGATCTATACCAACTGAGTAATATTAAGGTGGCTTTTCATTGTCTATATCTCCCCCCTCCCATTTTTTTATTATTCAATAATATAGTCTATAGGTGGAACTACACCTTATTAGATGGGTATCTCATTTTTTGTGGCTCTTCAGTCTAAATACTTGTATTACACAATTATTTTTATTAGTGAACCTGTGCAGTGTTTAATTAAAAGTAAAATTATATTCTAACCAAAGTTATTAAAAACATAAAGATAACCTGATAAATATTGAAACTGTTCACACTTTTAGACATGCGCAAAAATTTATGTATTTGAGGAATATGCTTGTAATCATGTCTTGACTTATAAGTATGATTTAAATTTATGATCAAATTGTCATCTTATTTTATTACCAAGTTGAATACAAAACATTAATACGCATGGAATTGCATATACCACACACACACACACATGTTCTTGTATTTGTTTTGTTTAAAAGAATATTGATTTTATGTAAATCAATATAAAATATTAATTAGTAAAATAGAATTTGAAAACTTTTTTACTCCAACTAGGCTTTTTTTAAGCAGTTGCAATTGAACTGATCAAGGACAGCAGATATTTTCATCTGCAATGGCTCCTAGGAAACGTGCCAGTAGTAAGGAATAAAGTAATGTTCAATGTAATGTTATAAGAAGTCTTTTCTGCAAGGCCGATGGTTAAAAAGTTGATTGTGTGTCAGCTTTATTTGTAAGTTGACAAATGGTTGTTTACTTAGACTGTATCAACACAATGACTATATGGGTAGACTATAAACTATACCATATTCATACCATAAACAGAAAGCATTGGATGTTCATGCCACTATCTGTCGCAAGGTGAGTACTTTTGTTTTTGTTGTTGATGTAGATAATGCTAATATATTTTTTAGCATTTCTTTTATTTGTGGTTTACACTTGTTGGGACATTGCACTCACTACCAGGTAGCTCTATAAACTCTATAAAGGTGAATTAGAGAAACTTCTGCAACACTGTTCTTCCTGGAATGAAAGCGATAGTGAGCACAGAGAACATTCCAATTTACCTGCTTTATAAATAGCTGGTAAAACTCTATGCAGCAGAAAAGTTGGTGTACTCTCTGCACTCTCTTTTGCTCACACTCCAGGAAGCAGTGTGGCACAGATTTTGCTAGAACTCACTTTTCTCGAGCCATTTAAGGACATTTTTTTAAAACAGTTATTAGTGCATTTTGACATTCCTATATAGTGTTGTTTTTCCAGTTTTTTTCTACTTCTCAACTTTCCTGATCTTCATAGCCCTCTTATTACCGGCTTCGTAGTATTTACTGCAAATAAAAAATTCATCTATGTGATTATAATTCAGGCTGATAAGTACAACCAATACATACTTTAAATCCCTCCTCCCCTCGTCTTTTAGCCCAGTCCTCGCGACCACCCAGTATCACCTAGATGATAACCGCAGTACCTGTGTTAGTGTGAGTGGTAAGGCAAGGGAGCAGGGGGGAGAGCAATAAAGGAAAATAGTTGCTTGTTTAAAATACATGCAGAAACATTGTCACAGGTGGGTACAGCGGCACCTGAACGCCACGTGACGTCATGTACTCTCAAACCCTCAAGATGGTAACATCTTATATTCTTGGCTTCCTGGGCCAAGACAATTTAAAGCAATTTTNGTCATGTACTCTCAAACCCTCAAGATGGTAACATCTTATATTCTTGGCTTCCTGGGCCAAGACAATTTAAAGCAATTAAAATTTTGGTAACTATGTTTTAATCAAGAGAAAGATTATTTGGTTTTTGGAATATTATGTATAAAATAATTAACATTTTTATAATTTCAGTTTTGTTTTTGGTTCAAGTGTCTTGTGCAATGGTCAGTGGGCTACCTTGAGAGGTCACCTTCCGGTCGCCATGTTGCCAGTCTTGGAATAGCAGTGGTGGTGAGGGATAAATGTGCATTCCGTGAGGGCCTGCTCTTTGAGTTTGCTGAATTGAGCTGTTAGTCTCTGCCTGTATCATAATTTAATTTTGGAACATTTGTTTCATTACCCCTGCAAGTGCTCTCATCACTCGCAGACTCAGTTTTTATGCCCAAGCCATGGTGCTTTCAGCAGGGCATGTGGTGATAGATGTACGGTGGTGGCCATCTCTGGTTTCAAATCCATTGGCATCCTGGCCAGCAGAGATCATACGGGACTCAACTTTTGTGTAATTTGTAGGGACATAACAGTAGTCTAGTAGCATAACATTATTTTCACATTTTTGAAGGGCATTGTAAATTTTTCATCAGATTTAGTGTTGTGTTATGTACCATGTTGCAGCTACCACGAATAAAACCAGTGACCAAGCATCAGCGCTTATGTTAGTTATTATTTAATAACAGTTCAAGTCCATTCTTTCTGGGTGTACAGTGTGACCCCAACAGCACTGCAGGTAACAGAGTCTAAATCAGGCACTATCCTTTGTCATCCTTGTCTGCTAGTCACACTGGCCAAACGCTTCCATGCCACCCTAACGACTTATGCTTTACGTGTGTTAGTTTACCGTGGCTAGCTGGTGCCCCTGCCATTTAATCCATCTTGTACTCTTAAGTGGCAGGCATATTTTTGGAGACCTCCTCAACCACCCTGGGCAGTGACAAGTGGCACCTGCAAACATGTGGCAAACAGACACGAGAAGGAACATGTATGTGAAATTAACTATGCAGTGCGTGGAGATGGAAACCACGTGGTGGAAAGCTAAAGGACATGGAACCCAGTACTAAACAGTGCATGTGGTGCAACTGACTGAGGAGCATGAACTTATTAATGCACGACAGTATGTAGCAAGAGATGTGAGTATGTCCACCTGACGGCCACACGGCAGAAGGGGGAGAAGGTGACGGCACACAGGGCACAAAACCACCGGTGATGAACTTGATTGCTGTGGAAAAGGAAAAGGTAGGAATGGTGAGTAGACAGCGAACAGTGTGTGATAGACATACTTGGAACACCGGCGAAGCTCGCATTACCTGAGTTCTCCGGGGGTGCACCCGAGGACCTGGCACAGTTTCTAAGGCAGTGTGAGGATAGGTTCTTAAGGTATGATGATTGGACGAATGAATAGACAGATTGGGAAAGTGAGCAGTTGAGGGGTGAGGCTAGAGACTAGTGGCTCATATTGTGAAGGTTGACCATGCCATGGCTGGAGTTCACGGCACGCCTAGAGTACTGTTTTGCAGATTACCTAGCTATCACCTGCTGTCGGGCAAAGTTTTATGGGGAACCCTAGCATGACCAGGAGGCAGTAGAGGGGTTCATTGCGCACAAGGTGCAGCTGTTCCGCAGGATTTGCCTGATGCTCACCTCCAAGGCCAACTAGTTAGGGAAGAGTTACAGCCATTTAAGAGGCCATTCAATCAGGCCCCGCCGGAGGAGTATATACTGCAAGACACCGCCACCAAGAACAGCCTGCAGAAATGGTTATGGTGGGACTCAGCAGATACAGGACAAGGAGTGTACCACTGTGTAAAGCCACCAGCACAGCAAACCCCAACCCCCTACACTCATACTGGAGTACCAGCCCAAATGCTGCTGTGGACCATGCGCGATTGAAGGACTACCAATTGGTGAGACAGGTTGCCACGCCCACCTAAGTGTCATTACTGCCCTCAGCCGACGTACCACTGGCATCGAGACTGCCCAACATGGGGAGTGGAGCGTGAACAGTGGGGAAACAAGCAGAGAGGGGTCCCGACCCACCCCCATACAGAAGCAGGCATGGCAACACCAACAGAGACAGTCAGACCAGTGGTGAACCAGATTTTTAGTCCAGCCCACAACTGTTGCAAGTTCTAGTGGAATTGAATGGCATATAGACAGCTGCTTCTATTGATACAGAGGCGTGGCGTCTTGTCACGGTGGAAGACATTGAACTGTAACCTGGGACAGTGCAACTGGCGACATGTCAAGGACAAGGGATGTGGAAGTGCAAGTGCAGGATCAGGCATCATGGACATCAGTCCTTGTCATNGTGTACAGTGTGACCCCAACAGCACTGCAGGTAACAGAGTCTAAATCAGGCACTATCCTTTGTCATCCTTGTCTGCCAGTCACACTGGCCAAACGCTTCCATGCCACCCTAACGACTTATACTTTACGTGTGTTAGTTTACCGTGGCTGGCTGGTGCCCCTGCCATTTAATCCATCTTGTACTCTTAAGTGGCAGGCATATTTTTGGAGACCTCCTCAACCACCCTGGGCAGTGACAAGTGGCACCTGCAAACATGTGGCAAACAGACACGAGAAGGAACATGTATGTGAAATTAACGNTATGCTTTACGTGTGTTAGTTTACCGTGGCTAGCTGGTGCCCCTGCCATTTAATCCATCTTGTACTCTTAAGTGGCAGGCATATTTTTGGAGACCTCCTCAACCACCCTGGGCAGTGACAAGTGGCACCTGCAAACATGTGGCAAACAGACACGAGAAGGAACATGTATGTGAAATTAACTATGCAGTGCGTGGAGATGGAAACCACGTGGTGGAAAGCTAAAGGACATGGAACCCAGTACTAAACAGTGCATGTGGTGCAACTGACTGAGGAGCATGAACTTATTAATGCACGACAGTATGTAGCAAGAGATGTGAGTATGTCCACCTGACGGCCACACGGCAGAAGGGGGAGAAGGTGACGGCACACAGGACACAAAACCACCGGTGATGAACTTGATTGCTGTGGAAAAGGAAAAGGTAGGAATGGTGAGTAGACAGCGAACAGTGTGTGATAGACATACTTGGAACACCGGCGAAGCTCGCATTACCTGAGTTCTCCGGGGGTGCACCCGAGGACCCGGCACAGTTTCTAAGGCAGTGTGAGGATAGGTTCTTAAGGTATGATGATTGGACGAATGAATAGACAGATTGGGAAAGTGAGCAGTTGAGGGGTGAGGCTAGAGACTAGTGGCTCATATTGTGAAGGTTGACCATGCCATGGCTGGAGTTCACGGCACGCCTAGAGTACTGTTTTGCAGATTACCTAGCTATCACCTGCTGTCGGGCAAAGTTTTATGGGGAACCCTAGCATGACCAGGAGGCAGTAGAGGGGTTCATTGCGCACAAGGTGCAGCTGTTCCGCAGGATTTGCCTGATGCTCACCTCCAAGGCCAACTAGTCAGGGAAGAGTTACAGCCATTTAAGAGGCCATTCAATCAGGCCCTGCCGGAGGAGTATATACTGCAAGACACCGCCACCAAGAACAGCCTGCAGAAATGGTTATGTTGGGACTCAGCAGATACAGGACAAGGAGTGTACCACTGTGTAAAGCCACCAGCACAGCAAACCCCAACCCCCTACACTCATACTGGACTACCAGCCCAAATGCTGCAGTGGACCATGCGGGATCGAAGGACTACCAATTGGTGAGACAGGTTGCCACGCCCACCTAAGTGTCATTACTGCCCTCAGCCAACGTACCACTGGCATCGAGACTGCCCAACATGGGGAGTGGAGCGTGAACAGTGGCGAAACAAGCAGAGAGGGGTCCGGGGACCCGACCCACCCCCGTACAGAAGCAGGCATGGCAACACCAACAGAGACAGTCAGACCAGTGGTGAACCAGATTTTTAGTCCAGCCCACAACTGTTGCAAGTTCTAGTGGATTGAATGGTATATAGACAGCTGCTTCTATTGATACAGAGGCTAGCCACGTCTTGTCACGGTGGAAGACATTGAACTGTAACCTGGGACAGTGCAATTGGCGACATGTCAAGGACAAGGGATGTGGAAGTGCAAGTGCAGGATCAGGCATCATGGACATCAGTCCTTGTCATGACGGGGCTGTGCTAGGACATTGTGCTGGGCTAGCAGTGGCTCATTGAACAGGACGTGGTGATTGAGTTGGGAGCTGCCAGAATATACGTAGGCTGGCATGAGCGACAGACTGCGTACGCAATCGGCACAGCACCTACGGCATCCAGAGACCCCATACAACCTCTAGACTTCCAGCACGGCATAGCCCTGCCCTATCAGGCTGCAGTGCAGTGAGTAATCGACGATCAGAAGGTAGTCTTTGTGGCAACAGGCCTCCTGTAATGAATGACAGTGGCCATGCATCACATCAACACCATGCACCAGTGGCACACCTATGTCAAGCCACAAGACTACAGATTAAGGGAGCAGCACAAAATAAATAGAAGGTATGTGATGTGCTACAAGATGGGGTGATCGAACCATCCAAGAGTGAGTACAATTTCCAGATAGTGTTGGCTGACAAAAAAGATAGTACCTACTGCCAGGTTCAGTGTAGACTTCTGCCCAGTGAATGAAGTGACCTTGACTCCCCTATCACCCATGATTAGTGTAGGGGGGTGTGCCTAAGTGTTCAGCAAATTTGACTTGAGGTCTGGAACAGCCACTGAGGGGAACGAACACCATGTGTGGATGAATCATCTGTAGCGAGAATATGGAAGAACCCCCCTCCCCCAACATTCTTAGTGGATGTAGAGGAGAAAGGAAGGAAGGCCCAAGGAACATAAACGGAAGCAGAGCTAGTGAGGGATAAGTGTGGGAGTGAGGCGTGTGACACTTGGTAAGTGGTAAACGGAGTAGTGCAGAACAGAGAACCTGAAGAAAACACCTTGGTGGACCTATGCACCTAAGGACGTCTACGACACTATGGCACTCTTTGTTTATTATCATGACCTAGCCAGACACCCTGGGACTGACCAGGCGTGAAGGGTGATAAAGTCACTGCTGATGGCCAGGGATTGCAAGGGCTGTGATAGAATACATGACTGAGTGCACCATCTGCCAACATAAGAAAATGAGGTGATGGGATAGGGAGGAACCACCACAACAGTGAAGCGCCACAAACCCTTTCAAAGACATAGCCATAGACGTAATAGGACCCTATCCCAGAATACCCCATGGAAAATGCTTCATAGTCATGGTAACCAATTTGTTACAAGGTAGATAGAGATGCGACCAGTAATGTCCGAGCCCCCACAGTGGGGGCCATCCTATAGCAAGAATACTTCCCTAAGTGGATCTACCCCCAGACCATTTTGTTGGATAATGGGACACTGTTCGTAGNCACCACAACAGTGAAGCGCCACAAACCCTTTCAAAGACATAGCCATAGACGTAATAGGACCCTATCCCAGAATACCTCATGGAAAATGCTTCATAGTCATGGTAACCAATTTGTTACAAGGTAGATAGAGATGCGACCAGTAATGTCTGAGCCCCCACAGTGGGGGCCGTCCTATAGCAAGAATACTTCCCTAAGTGGATCTACCCCCAGACCATTTTGTTGGATAATGGGACACTGTTCGTAGTNTCCTATAGCAAGAATACTTCCCTAAGTGGATCTACCCCCAGACCATTTTGTTGGATAATGGGACACTGTTCGTAGTGGTGCAGAAGTGTAGGCAGCTGTATAGGCAGTGGAATGTCCATCACGTAACCACCTCCACCTATTATCTGAGAGCAAACCTAACCGAAAGATGCAACCAAGAGATCAAGGTGCAGCTGCGGTTGTGGCTAGGGGAGGACCACACACCTTGGGATGAACAGCTGCCCGATTCTCTGTTTGGTTTACACAACCACATGAACAAGGCAACAGGGCAGTCCTTGGCAGAATTGACCCTGAGCCAAAACCTAATGTTGCCAGGACTATGCAATATAGATGGAAAGATGGGGGAGGGCCCCGAGGAAAGGAAAGAGAGAAGGTAATATGAACAGCGAGTGGCCTGTGAGCACCAGCAGCACTACCACAGACGGATTAACCCTACGTCCTACTACCCCTTGAAACCACTGCGAGATGGGAATTGGGTGTATGTGTGTGTGTGCAGCAAACACTCTTGTCTGCGCCCTGGAACTACTGTGCAGGTTTAGGACCCCGATGGGTGAGCCCCCAGCAAGTGGTAGTATGGGTTAGTAGATTAGTGTACATGGTGAGGAACCTGAAGGGCAAAGTGAGAAACACCATAGGGACACACTGTGGATGACCACAGGAAACAAACTGGGAAAACAGGGGAGTGGAAGACTGAGATAGGACAATGGCCGGGGAAAGTTCCCCTCAAGGGAAGAGGGGGAGGAGGACCCTGACGATGAACCAATGTTCCGAAGATTCGTGGAATCCACCCCAATCAGCACCATCACCAGATGAGAACTCAAAAACACACTACCTGACACCGGAGAACAGGTAACAGACCCACCATTCTGAGGGTTCCCGGCAAACAAGCAGCATCCAGAGGAACGCAGGTGCCTGTTCAAGGCAGTGGCACCCGGAGGAGTGGACATTGAGGAACTCAGGTTGTACAACCCCAACACCAACATGATGAGTCCAGCTCCGGCAGTGGAGGAGGAGCTCAGGGAAGACACCAGAGAGACCTTAACCCACACTATGCCTCCTTAGTCGATGCCACCTTCATGGTGTCGGTCAAGGAACTGGAGGAACCTCTACCCTAAAGACCACCAAGGCGTCACCACCAGTGCTGCTGCGGGCTGGCAGACTGTGAGCCAGAGGAGATCCCACTGCCCACCAACCAGCAAGCAGAGCCGGCTGCAGACGAGAGGCAATACAACTTGGGTCCCAGGCAGCTAACCCCATGCAGGGGAGTGAGGAACAGACATGGGGATCCACAGCACCAGGTGATCAACCAACTCGAGGTAAGGTTGACGAGTAAACATACACTTTTTCCCCATCAGAATCACCTGGTGCTCCAAGGGGAGCACGAGACATACAACCAAGCAGACCCAGGCAACTCACCAGGACTGGTCTCTGGGGGGGAAAAGTGGGGAAAGGCAAATGTTGTACCTCCTTCCCTCAGTTTTAGCCCAGTCCTGATGACCATCCAGCTGCACCTGGAGCATAACCCCAGTATGTGTATGAGTGTGAGTGGTAAGGTAAGGGAGCAGGGGGTAAGAGCATTAAGGGAAAGAAGTGGCCCATTTAAAGTGTGTAGCAGAAATGTAACATCACAGGTGGATACCGCAGCACCCAAACACCACGTGACATCATGTACACTCAAATCCCTCAATATGGCAGCATCATATAATCTTGGCCCCCTGGGCCAAGACAATTCACAGCACTTTTAATTTTAGAAACAGTGTTTGAATCACGGGAAATGTTATTTTGTATTTGGAATATATTTTTTGTAAAATAATTAAAGCTTCACTGATTTAATTTGGTTTTTGGTTCAAATGTTTTGTGCAACGGTTGGAGGGATACCTGGAGAGGTTGCCTTCCGGCTACCTTGTTGCCAGTCTTGGAACAGCAGTGGTGAGGGATAGACGTGCATTCCGTAAGGACCTGCACTTTGAGTTTGCTGAACTGATCAGTTAGGTTTTTTCTGTGTCATAATTTAATTCTGGAACCTTTTTTTGTTACCCCCAGGGGTACCCTCACCACTTCTGAATGCACTGATTTAGTTGTATGCGTGAGCCGTGATGCCCCGGCCAGGCATGTGGTGATCAATGTATGGTGCCGGCTGCCTCTGGTTTCAAATCCATCGGAAATCCATCGGCATCCCAGTCGGAGGAGATTGCACTATATTCAACTTTTGTGTAATTTCTAGGGGCACAACCATAGACTGGCAGCATAACAGATTTAGTGTTGAATTATGTACCATTTGGCAGCCATGGCAAATAAAACCAGTGATCAAGCATTAGCGCATGCATTTGTTGTTATTTAGTAGAAGTACAAGTTCGTTCTTACTGGATGTGCAGTGTTACCCCAGCACTGCAGATCACAGATCTTTTGTTGTCTGTGCCCGCCAACCACACTGGCTGAATGCTTCCACGCCACCCTGAGGACTTGGCTTTTTCGTGTGTTAGTCGACTCCAACTAAGTGGCTCCCCAGGAATTTAATCCATCTCTCACTCTTGAAGTGGCTCGCACATAGTTGGGCCACCTTAACCACCTCGGACAGCAACAATACAATTTTCCAGAATTTTTTTAATTATTTAGAAAAGCCTCTAGCTTCATAATTACAGGAAAAAAAGATTTTACATTGAGTGTTTTACAAGGTGAAACCATACAAAACATTGATAGATTCTCTTGTTATAGGTATAATCTGAATTTAAAAAAATGGTTTCCTTTAATTTTTACTTTTTAAAACTAGTTTTGCATTCATAATTTGTATGTGCAGTATTAGTTTAATTACATTTGAACAAAAAGGCACTGGGAAGAAATATGTGTGTGACCTGTAGTCAAAATTCTGTTAATACAAAAATCACTGACCAAGTCTGTCCAGTTATTCCTCACATGAATATAGACAAAGAGTATATACATGACATTAAGCCTAACTCGTTTCCTAAGGATGATACATTCCCATATAGCTGGAGATGAGCGACAGGTTTATTGTGAATAGTACGGGACAAAATTTACTTAGACTTCTGAAAGTGTGTATAGTATACCAGTAAATGAACATACACATATATAGAAAATTGCTGTCTATATACATAAGTAATAGGTTATGGAAAAAAATTGTGATTGCCACTCAAGTGCATCCAGTCCCATTTGAGGCGAGTGGGACGCCTCCTTATTGTGTGTGTGTGGCCACAATTTCAGGTACACTACATGTACTTTCTGAGTTCTAAGTAAATTTGATACTGTGATATCTGCAAAAAACATGTCACTCATCTCCACCTTTATGGGCGTGTACCATCCTTAGGTAGCGAGTTAGGTTAAACACAATGTCTATACTTTTTGTCTATATATATGTAAGGAATCACTTAACAGAGTTTGTTGGTGATCTTTGTGAACAGCCTGTATAGCAGGTGCAATAATTACTGGTGTTTTAAAAGTTAGGTTTTCAGAATCACATTATCTGAAATAATTTATAGGCTTTCTTATATTTTTATGTTATTAAATAATTATTCTTAAGAATTTTGGAAACAAATTTTTTTTGCTGTATATATGTTTATAGGTAATATGTTATAACAGTTTACAATTATAAAGTGAGCTTTTAAGTGGGAATCATCTTGTGGAGTATCAAAAAATTAAAAATTATCTTTGATAATTAGTTGACTCATCTCTTATAGGTGCTCTTACTTGGTTGTAAATCACATCACTCTCTTGTAAATTATTGTATTTTGTGTTCCTTTTTATGTACTGACCAATAACTTTCCTGCAGTCATGACATATATTACTGATTAAATAATATACAAACATTTAACAGGTACATACCGCAAGTCTCAAGACTTGTGGTAAGCAACAAGCAAAGCTGTACATAAAGTTTTGTTTGCTTTTAATGGGTTATATTTACAGCAGATCACACATTCACATTGCAAAGTACAAAAGTATCTAGTGTTTTACCCCCTTTTTGTGTTATGTTCATCATTTTGTGTTGTGTTCATGTGGTACATACTGGTGTTCAGTTGGCTTTCTCCAAGGTCAACGTGAATCTTGTAAAAATTCGGTACAGCTGGCTCAGACTCCGTTTATTTTTGTTAGTGTTATAAAAATGGTGCAAGTGAAAAGGAAGCATGTAAAGTTAACATTAAAACAAAAGCTTTAAATTTGTAAAAAGTTGGTGTAAAGGTTGCTATAGACTGTTAACGGTAAAATGAGCACTTTTGAGTCCCTGGTTACTTTTTTATTTCAGTCATATTTTATCCTGTAACTACCTTTGTAAATAAATACTGTCATGTAAGTAATAAACACAATGTGTAGATTCCACAGCACTAGAAAGTTAACATCCAAGGCTAAAATAAAATATATTTATTGACTATTATTCCACATGAGAGGGCTTTCAAAAGTGCTCATTTTACCGTGAATAGCCTATATCGTCAATGGCGAATATGATATCAGGGAGACTACAGTGTATGACATTTAAAAAAAACAATGCTAAACATAAAAAGTTTATGGCAAACAGTGAGTTGGTGAGAAGTTTTGATAGTCACAAAATGCTTCACACAGCAAATCTTCAGATTTGGACAGTGTATTGTACAAGTGGTTTTCTTTTAAATGCCTGGAAGGTGCTGTGAAATTGGGGCTTATGTTGGTTGAAAAAGGAAAAGAGTTCTACGAAAAAATTAAGCTCATGGAATCATGTACATTTTCAGAGGGTTAGCTGATCAGATTCAANAAGGAAAAGAGTTCTACGAAAAAATTAAGCTCATGGAATCATGTACATTTTCAGAGGGTTAGCTGATCAGATTCAAGGACTGGCATGGGATTTGTAAGTTATATGTGTCTGGCAAGCAGAAGTCTGCTGATGTAGATGCTGCAAATGAATTTGGTGCATTTCTTTTCAAAGGCAGTTAGTGAAAACGAATTGACTTCTGAGCAAGTTTATAATGCAGACGAAATTGGTTTGCTTTGGANTTTTCAAAGGCAGTTAGTGAAAACGAATTGACTTCTGAGCAAGTTTATAATGCAGACGAAATTGGTTTGCTTTGGAAATCTCTGCCAAACACAACTTTAGCTGGTGGTAATGAAACTTCTGCTCCTGGATTTAAGCAGAATAAGGAATGCATTACAGTTCTTGTATGTGTAAATGCAGCAGGTACACAAACTGAAATTCACTGTTGTCAGAGAATATGTAAAACCAATGTGTTTTAAAAGTGTAACACACAAACCTTTGGTTACTGGGCCCAAAGTAATGCCTGGTTGAGTACCAAAATTTTTCTTTCTTGGTGCAATAGCATTTTCGTACCTATTGTAAAAAAAAATTACAAGAGAAAGAAATGCAAGTAGACAGTAAGGTCATACTGTTGCTGGACAACTGCAATGCTTATCATCTTGCACAAGAACTTGTGGAAGGCAACATATCAGTACATTTCCTGCCACCAAATGTGACTAGCTTGATTCAACCAATAGATCAGGGCATTATTCAGAATCTGAAAAGGTTTTGCAGATGTGATTTCATGCAGCAGTTAACAAACTATGATGGCAAAATAATTGATTTTCAAAAGAAATACAACATGAAAGATGCTATATTTAATGTATCACTTGCATGGAGTGCTGTGAAAAGTGTGACTTTGCACAAATAATGGCAAAAAACACCACTTGAAGATGTGAAAGATGACTTCACAGGGTTTGGAGATAAGATAATACACACAGACACAACANGCAAAAAACACCACTTGAAGATGTGAAAGATGACTTCACAGGGTTTGGAGATAAGATAATACACACAGACACAACATATACTGGGAAATTATTCAAATGGTTGAATGTGCTGACAAAGAAAATCCCATAAAAGAACTGTTCACATCTGACTTAAATTAATGGCTATATGTTGACAAAAACATTCCAGTTTCCATGTCACTTATGACAGAAGATATCATAGAAGCAACAAAAAACAGTAATACTACCAAAATTGAAAGTGGTAGGGATAAAAATGATGATAGTGTTGATAAAATAGACGTCACTTAGAGTGAGGCTACTGCTGTGTGGGACACTATACTGAAGTTTTCCAAGAGAAAAAAAGACTGTCACTCATTATTGGAAGTAATGCAGTGTCATATACTTCGTTCTACACTTTTGCACTAAAGAAGACAGGCTATTAAACAGTTTGACATTCATACTCATATGTTGATGCATGCAACGCAGAAACTGAGTCAATCATCTACTTCAACATTGGGTGCCATTCACTTCCATCTCCAACAATAAATATTAAAATGTACCTTTTGTGCGTGGAGGTAGTGAGTGTATGCAAGAGATTTAATGGAACTTTTTTAAAGTCCTAATTATTTCATCAGTTTAATANCAAGAGATTTAATGGAACTTTTTTAAAGTCCTAATTATTTCATCAGTTTAATATTAATTTTTGTTGCTTTATTGTAAATGGGTAATGTTTAATGCATTTTATAAATGTTGAACATGGTTTTTTTGTGTTGCACTGTAGTTTCCTTTACCAGCCCATGGGTAGTATCATTTCCACGTCTCCGTCCTCTTTAACATAGACAGGTTGTTTATGTAAGAGCTGCATTTTACCATGGATATTTGTTACAGGCTGCCACAGTAATTTGCCTGTCACATGCTGCTGCCACAATATTCAGCATTAATAATTGCCTGTATTTTAGTGTATATCTAAAGTCTGATGTTAACTTAGATAAGATACATATTTAGAGGGTTTTATAAACTTTTCGTTTCTTAGATAACTAACTTGAAAAAATCAGTGGATTTTACAAATCCGAAGGTCATAAATCCCCAAGAACCACGGACTGGCGAGAATTCACTGTACTAATTTTTGTAGCTATTTGTGTTGTATTAACAAGGAGCATATTGTTGACTAATCATGGAATTATAGCTACAAAGTGTTTGTACAGTCAGAGACATAAGGTTGCAGACCAATAGTGTATGACTGTTCTACCTGACAGCAGATAGCTTCAAAGGCTATTTCATTTGAATCTCATCTTAGCTTAATGTGCATCCTAAACCTACCAGTGCATTGACCTGCTTGAAAGCAGAATAGGTATCCTAATTGTTACATTCGTCCTTTTTTCACTCTCAAGTTATGCTAAGTATCATTTCTTGAGACCATGAAGTTGTTGTTGTTATAACTTAATGCATAAATAAGTTCACATAAAAACTAGATGTGTGACAAAATAATATTTTGCAAGGCATTTTTAATTCTCGAAATAAAATTTTCTTCCAAAGAGTAAATTCATATGTGTATGTATGTGCCTGTGTTTATTTTCAATTTAAGAAATGTCAGTTTGATCATGTATTTCCATCTTTCAGCTAAGAAGCTTCCTATGGATGTTGACATTCGTGGTGTTTTTGCCTGTAATGAACTTGACCTGAAAGAGGTCAATGTGTATGGTTTTGACTATGACTATACACTAGCATCTTATAAGCCTTCGATGGACTACTTGCTTTACAACTTGGGCAGAGATGCACTCATCAAGGAATACAAGGTAAACTTGTAACTAATGTTTTGTTAACTTTATATCACAGCATATCTAGATCTGTGTTTAAAATTATATACGTTGGTTAAAAAGTAATGGAGTAGGTGCTCAACCAAGGGTGTCTAGGATTTGTTACCGTTTGTTTGTGAACATAGCAGATATTTTTAATAGACTTAATACATACACACACACACTGTCCCGTTTATCTTTACCACACACAATAACTCCATACCGAGGCTCCAAATGAAAAAGTGTTTCATACAAAAATTATAACTGGAAGGGGGAAATAATACTGCTGGGGAATCAGCCTTATAGCATTATTTATTAGTGAGATACGAGTACTAACATGAGTTTTTTTAATGCCACCATATATCTGTTGGTCAAATGTTCAATNTAATGCCACCATATATCTGTTGGTCAAACGTTCAATGAAGCTCGTAAAGACCTATTTAAACATGTAGCACAATATACACTTTCATAACATGAACATTAAATACGACAAAGATTGTGGGATCTCTACTGCCCATTTGTAGTATTATCCATATGGGTACAGCGAGGGGTAGAACATTCACATTAGATGTTCAAACTGGTGACCATTGGCAGCGATACACAAGTTCAGTTGCTGGATGAATGACAACACTGATTCTTCCAGTGTTGCCTGCTGAAGATCATTACAAGCACGCTCAATACATTTCTGCATGATTCCTGCATGTTCTCTGGAGTTGTTATAATATCTCGATAGACAGTGCCTTTTAGGTAACCCCAAAGAAAAAAACCAGGGGGCTGTCAGGAGACCAAGCAGGCCTTTGAACTTTTTCTCCATAACCAATCTACCTACCAAGATACTTTCGGTCCAGAAAATGACGTGCATACACAACATTATGTACTGGGCATCCATCATGCTGGTATCACATTATTATTCTGTTCCTTAGAGGTATCTCCTCCAGAAGACCAGGAAGAAGAATTGTTGGTTTGAAGATGGCGTACTCCCTTCTATTACAGTTACCATTCACAAAATAAGGTCCTATAACTTTATTGCCAACCATCCCACACCAGATGTTAACTTTCCATTGATGCTGATGGTCCACCTGTCGAAGCCAATGTGGGTTCTCGACTGCTCAATAATGCATGTTCCTTGTATTCACGTGGCCTGAGTTGTAGAATGACAATTCATCGGTAAAAAGAATAACCGAAAAAGAGTTTGTGTTGGCGATAATGTGATACTGTGCCCATTGACAGAACTCTACACAATTCTGAAAATCATTCCCATGCATTTCATGGTGTAAGTGTACATGATGGGGATGGAATGTATGACACTTAAGAATGTGATGTGCACTCCTTTTGGAATGCCAATGTCGGCTTCAAGTTGGTGTGTGCTGACATGTGGATTAACTGCTATAGCAGCGAGAACAGCAACCTCAGCAGCTTCATCTGTGCGAGTTATATGATGATTGCGTTGCTGTGGGTTCAAATTGTCAGTTTCACAGAACTTCACAACAAAATGGGAAAAAAAAATGTCTGGATGGTGGGGTCTTGTCAGAGTATCGCTCTCTGTAGAGTTGCTCTGCCTGACTAGCATTATGCTGACCTTCAAAAAAATGAATGACGTGTGAGCAAACCAAGCTATCAATAATGGTAATAACATAATTATGTGTGTGTGTTTCAGTATAACCCACTTGAACGTAGTACACTGTAAACACATTCATCTGCTAACTTACATTCTCCACAGATGAGCAGCATTTCTACCTCCTCATTGTTGGAGTACGTTTTCCTTACTGCAACTTTCACCTTGCAGTGTACTGTATTCAACTACACACGGATGACTGATTGAGTAGTCATCACATCATGTGTGTTCTTTTGTTTCATCTAAGTACCACCTCTGTGGAATGGAGTATGCAACTCTAGGTACCTGCACTGTTTACATCACCTCTACATCAAATGCAGAGCATCAACGTCATATTGTACTATACCATGCAGCGCAATCGTGCCGCAAGGCATCACATGATGGGTTTCCATGAACCCGTAATGAGTCCCAATGTCTGTGGCGGTTTTTAACAATCTGTTTATTTTTCAGGTACATTGTGATACATTTTTGAATAGGTCTTGATGAGCTTCATTGAACTTTTGACGAATAGTGCCATTTAAAATACTGATGTTAGTACTCGCATCTCATGAATATATAATGCTATAGACTGACCCCCCAGCAGTATTATTTCCTCCTTCTAGTTATAAAACCTTTGTGTGAATCACTTTTTCATTTGGAGCCCCAGTACGGAGTTATTGTGGGTGGTCAAGATAAATGGGGCAGCCTGTACATTTATATTTCAATATAGTTTGTCTCCTAATTGCATCTATATGTATAACATACTAAGGCAGGTAGAATAAATTATAGCCAGTGCAATTATATTATGGTTTATTTATTTTCATTTGATTTTCATTGAGTTTGATCTGAGTTTTTATTGAAGACCTTGCAGCAAGAGGAGGACACATAACATATTGCTGTGGAGTATATGTTGGTCAACATTTCTGTCAATAATGTTGAATGCCTTATTGGCTTAGTTTACAAACCACCGAAAGTTGGCCACCTTGAACATGTGAAACCACTATTCTTAACCTCTTTCACATTTATCAGCATGTGATGATAATGGGAGACTTAAGGCTGTTCCAGAGGTTCCGTAAAATCGCAAATTCTAATATTGCGCAAGTCCTGAGAGTTGAATACGTGTTAACTAAATGTAAAATATAAATGAAAATCACAAATTGTCAGTTTTTTTTACATTTTAATTGTTATTTAGGAGTTCTGTCTGCACCAATAGAAAATATAAAAAGTATTTTACCATAAATTACAAGAAAATTAAAATAACTTCACAGTATATTAGAGAATGTGATGTAAAAATTTCCTAATGTAACTTACAGCAGTTTTAAAATTAAACAAATATTTAGTTTAGTATAATTTCAGCCGAGAAAATAGTGTAGATTTAACTTGTACTCAGTTATAAATTAAAGCATTATGTAAATGGATTTTAACATCTTGTGTTATTGTCTGTCTCATATAAGTTGGCGAGATTTTGACAGTCAGTGAGTGGCAAATGACATATACGAAACAAACAAAGTGCCATTTACAAAATCCTGTATCATCTGATGCACGAACGAATAAAAGTTAATATTTCGTTGGCTATTCTGAGTGCACTGCCGACGAACATTAGACAAGCAGAAAATATGCAATAAGAAAGAGTTCCTAGATTAATTAATACATTTTATTTTACGAGGTCACAAAACAGTGGTTATTAGTATTACAAACTAAACTTCGTGATAATGTAGTAATGTATAGGTGTTCAAAATGAAATGCACAATAAAACCATCTGTATACAAATGAAACGCAACTTCAAAAACCTTTTTCACATCGTATCACCCCTCTCCAAATATGCTTTCCATATGTGCTTGATATTAATTCCAAAAGCGTACATAAATATTGCATAATTTTGTTGAATTATTTTTTCTAATAATTTGACAAAATATATTTAAAATTTGTGTCGTTCCAAGCCAGTAATAGAAGAAAAGTCAATTTTTAAAAATACGCTATCTATTGAGCAAAGGAACTGGCTCTCACCTCGCTGTCGTGGCGTGCGCGCCATCTATCCTCTCTTTCCCGAAGCATTACCAGCCAGAGAAGAAAGTTTCCATGCTAACAGATTTTCGAACAGATATCAATAGTTTTATTTTTCTGCGAGCTCTGCATAATTTTTAAAGTAACATATTTCGTGTACAGCGATTTTGAGTACTCATAATTTCTATTTGGCCGGTAATCGTTTGTCTATGTAAATTATATGCCATATTGTTCTCCCGAAAACAGATTTCCTTGTTTCCGTGTTAACTAAGAAAGTGGGACACATGTGAATAGTTTTTAAGCAATTGTAACGTTATTCCATGTCACATATTTCCAACTCGAATATATTAGCTATAACGTCCAAAGTGTGATAATAGCTGCAACTACCGTCTCGCAAATGTTAACCTAAATTCACTGTCTCTGACAAATTAAAAAAGAGTTAGCAAATATTTAATTTTTTGCAACTTTTATAACCTACTAATTTTTGTAGACAGATGTCAGTCTAAAATATTTTAAAATTTGTTTAGCATTACAGTACAATGGCAAGTGGATTAGCTGACGGCGAGTTGATAAAAAATACAGCCTCTACTTGACGCACCAGCTAAAGGCGAAAGGATACATAAACAAAAAGTAAACATTGGTGCTACTTTCATCGATCTGTCAGAATCTTGCCAACTTACATGAGGCAGACTATAGCCCCAATTGTATACTTTAGAGTGATGTATCATTTATTGTTGTTTGGGTAAGGTTACAGCTTTTGTAAACTAATACCTAGAAGCATGTATTGCACGCATGTGGGTCTCGCGCATCAGCGATTGTCGCTGGCCCTACCAAGTCTCAGTGCAGCCGTACGCAGGTGCTCTGAGCATCATCCTTTGGAACTGCTTGCAGCCAGCCCCCACTAAACAAGACTTCTGCCTCCCTGCCAACCCCCCGTGACATCAGGGGGCCGAGGGAAAAAAGGTACTGGGCTTGCTGGGGTGGTAGGTGGAGCAGGCTANCCCCCCGTGACATCAGGGGGCCTCATTTACCTAACCCACAGACTTCAAGTGATACACAAATGGAAGGACAAGAGCCCTTTCCCCAGGGAGCTGGTACATCTGCCTTGGTCTCGCTGATGACCACAGTGGAGAAACTATTGCGCAGAACAAGAATTCACGTGTTTTAGTCAAGGACACCAAATTTTCACAAAAAAAATTTCACAACAATTTGTATTTTATAACACTTTAGCTCAGATCCCCTTTCCTTATTGGATAATCTAGGTGTATGTGTATTAGACGTATGCCCGCGAACCACATAGGTACAGTATTAGAGTTACCTAATTCTGATTGGCCCGTCCAGTAATAAAATGTCATCTCAAAAAGAATTGCGACAAAACAGCAAAACTAAAACTGCTGGTATGCCCATAGGGTATTGCAATCTAGCATGTGTGGAAATTTATTTGCAAATTTCGGGTGTCCCTGTCTATCAGTTAGATCCCGATTTTCAGGCAAACAGCATCAATTGTGCGGTAAAAACATGTGGTGTGTCAGTTTCTTCAGTTTTTTTAGTAGATTACGAACATGTTAACCCGCAAATCAAAATCAGTAGCTTTCAAATTGTTTTTATTGAAAAATTAATAAAACATAATTTTTTTTTACTAATTGTTTCAAGTTAGTGTTAAAGATTTTACAGCATACAGTTAAGCACAGAATTTATAAATTGATGGGATATCGATTATAGTGGACTCCGAACCACTTGCTACTGATTAGGGCTCATCAATTTCAGTCATATCGGAGGGTATATGCGAACCAAAACCGTTCGTGCCTCAGTAATTAGGCAATTAAACTGTAAAACTTTGAATCAATAAATACTAAAGTACCTAGAATAAACTAGAAACCCATATGTAATATCCAGACAACATTAATCTATTATTAAGGATTGTGCCAACTATTGAATTTTCAACCAATGACAAACATGTTCAATACTCCTATAATNTGGGACACATGTGAATAGTTTTTAAGCAATTGTAACGTTATTCCATGTCACATATTTCCAACTCGAATATATTAGCGATAACGTCCAAAGTGTGATAATAGCTGCAACTACCGTCTCGCAAATGTTAACCTAAATTCACTGTCTCTGACAAATTAAAAAAGAGTTAGCAAATATTTAATTTTTTGCAACTTTTATAACCTACTAATTTTTGTAGNTTGTCTCTGACAAATTAAAAAAGAGTTAGCAAATATTTAATTTTTTGCAACTTTTATAACCTACTAATTTTTGTAGACAGATGTCAGTCTAAAATATTTTAAAATTTGTTTAGCATTACAGTACAATGGCAAGTGGATTAGCTGACGGCGAGTTGATAAAAAATACAGCCTCTACTTGACGCACCAGCTAAAGGCGAAAGGATACATAAACAAAAAGTAAACATTGGTGCTACTTTCATCGATCTGTCAGAATCTTGCCAACTTACATGAGGCAGACTATAGCCCCAATTGTATACTTTAGAGTGATGTATCATTTATTGTTGTTTGGGTAAGGTTACAGCTTTTGTAAACTAATACCTAGAAGCATGTATTGCACGCATGTGGGTCTCGCGCATCAGCGATTGTCGCTGGCCCTACCAAGTCTCAGTGCAGCCGTACGCAGGTGCTCTGAGCATCATCCTTTGGAACTGCTTGCAGCCAGCCCCCACTAAACAAGACTTCTGCCTCCCTGCCAACCCCCCGTGACATCAGGGGGCCNTTGGAACTGCTTGCAGCCAGCCCCCACTAAACAAGACTTCTGCCTCCCTGCCAACCCCCCGTGACATCAGGGGGCCTCATTTACCTAACCCACAGACTTCAAGTGATACACAAATGGAAGGACAAGAGCCCTTTCCCCAGGGAGCTGGTACATCTGCCTTGGTCTCGCTGATGACCACAGTGGAGAAACTATTGCGCAGAACAAGAATTCACGTGTTTTAGTCAAGGACACCCAATTTTTGCAAAAAAAATTTCACAACAATTTGTATTTCATAACACTTTAGCTCAGATCCCCTTAGGAATAACCTATTAGATCCACATACACATAATCTGCATACGCCGCGAACCACATAGGTACAGTATTGGAGTTACCTAATTCTGATTGGCCCGTCCAGTAATAAAATGTCATCTCAATAAGAATTGCGACAAAACAGCAAAACTAAAACTGCTGGTATGCCCATAGGGTATTGCAATCTAGCATGTGTGGAAATTTATTTNTGCGACAAAACAGCAAAACTAAAACTGCTGGTATGCCCATAGGGTATTGCAATCTAGCATGTGTGGAAATTTATTTGCAAATTTCGGGTGTCCCTGTCTATCAGTTAGATCCCGATTTTCAGGCAAACAGCATCAATTGTGCGGTAAAAACATGTGGTGTGTCAGTTTCTTCAGTTTTTTTAGTAGATTACGAACATGTTAACCCGCAAATCAAAATCAGTAGCTTTCAAATTGTTTTTATTGAAAAATTAATAAAACATAATTTTTTTTTACTAATGGTTTCAAGTTAGTGTTAAAGATTTTACAGCATACAGTTAAGCACAGAATTTATAAATTGATGGGATATCGATTATAGTGGACTCCGAACCACTTGCTACTGATTAGGGCTCATCAATTTCAGTCATATCGGAGGGTATATGCGAACCAAAACCGNGGACTCCGAACCACTTGCTACTGATTAGGGCTCATCAATTTCAGTCATATCGGAGGGTATATGCGAACCAAAACCGGTCGTGCCTCAGTAATTAGGCAATTAAACTGTAAAACTTTGAATCAATAAATACTAAAGTACCTAGAATAAACTAGAAACCCATATGTAATATCCAGACAATATTAATCTATTATTAAGGATTGTGCCAACTATTGAATTTTCAACCAATGACAAACATGTTCAATACTCCTATAATCTGCTGTAAAATGCATCTCTCAACGTTCTTATGTTTAAATTTCATAAAAGTTTATACTCTCCATTGTAATGTAAAGTTATATGTTACAGTTATTTTTAATATGGTAATTATTTTACAAAAGCTTTATTTTAAAATAGAATTACACAATTATATATGTTTAAAATCATACTTATATTGCACTATATATAAAAAAATTAAAAAGTTTGAAAGAGGAGAGTATTTTCAGCAAGTGTGTATTTTAAACTCGGCAATATATTTCTTAATATCAACTATACATTTCTTTGGTACTATTACGACTAGCATTTTTTGATATGGCTGAACTCTTGTACCTAGGGGATGTCTTAGACATGCAGGGAAACTGGCCCTCCCTGGAGCAGTTGCAGTTGATTGACGGGAAGCTCCTTCTCCAGAAACGCAAACAGCTACAGTGGTTTGTAGGGCTTGTGAATTGGCTCTGCAACTATACTGGACTTTTCCACAGTCGCAGTGCCTCAGACAACCAACTATCATCCAAGTACCAGTACCGCTGGACGGATGCCGCCCAGCAAGCATTTGATGAGCTGAAGTGTCAGTTCCGTGAATGCTACCTGCTTACCCACCCAGACTACTCCCGCCGCTTCCGAGTGCAGACAGATGCCAGCCAGGAGGACTTGGGTGCTGTGCTCTACCAGCTGAGCAACCAGGGTGTCATTGTCATTGGTTACACAACCACAAAGTTCAAGAAGGCCGAAAGGCACAAGGCACTACAACGTCAGTGAGTGCAAGTGTCTTGCAGTCATTGTGGTTGCTGAAGCACTACCACCATAATTTGGAGGGCGGTGAGTTTACAGTGAGGACAGACAACCAGTGCCTGCTCTGGTTGGAAAGGGCGCAGGGCTCGAAGTCCACAAGGTGGGCCCTGGCACTCCAATCACTAAAATTTGTATTTGAGCAAGTCCCTGGCAAACACAATGAGCAAGCGGATGAATTGTCCCACCACCCCAATCCCGACCGCCAGGCACATGATGAAACCACCTAGACTAACATCCTTCCCCTGTCCGGTTGTGACAAGCCAGCCAATCGACTACCTGACTAGTCTCCAGAGGCGACATGCGCAATAACTCAAGAGAGGGCACAGGCGACGGACAAGTTTGCATGGAATCAGTAGGTGGCATCCGAATCCAGGCACCTGGATCACTACCAGTCAGTTGACAGCATCCTCCGGTGCCACACACACTACGATGATGTCCACTGGAGGTTGATTTGGTTGGGGTTGGCCCACACGGCTTTACATTGACTGCACCACGACGACACCTGAGCGGGTCACCCTGGTGTCAACGAGATGAGGTGCGTCATGGGCGAACACTTCCACTGGCCTGGGGTCGACAAGGAGACCCACCAGTACTTGCACGCATGTCTAGTGTGCCAGATGTATAAGATCCACCACCTTGACAAAGCAGAATAGCAACGCCCCAGATTTCAATCTGGGCAACACGTGTACACGCGCACGCACCTCTTGTCAGCAGGGTAGAGACAGTTTTGCANGGGGGGGGGGTGGCAGTCCACAGAAATTTCACTACTACAACCTACACGCTGAGAGTGACCCAGATGACGATTGCGTCAAACTGGGTACAGATGCCTCTCCAAAGCCACACAGCCAGAATGGCAAGCCAGAATGGCATTACCTCACCCATCCCGAACCTCAGGATAGCAGGGCCAAAACTCCCATTATGCCCACAGTCTTCGCAGGATTCACACTCTGAGACCTCATGTCTGGAGATGTCAGGGTTGCCTTTCCCACGCACTCAGGATCACCGTGGGGTATAAAGTGCCCATTGACCCCATCCCAGAACTTCTTGGGTTTTCGACCGGAGGACCCTGAGCCTGACGCTGGAGAGGCATTGCTGGATTTTGCGGGTTTCCTACCAACAGCCCTAGAATCTATTGTCAAGCATCCCCTGTCATGACCAGAGGTGTCAGAGACACGCTGGTGCTATTGGCTGCCGGACGTGTCCCTGGGTGATTCCGTCAATTTATTATTTGAATTTTCAGCCTTTGAACTAAAAGTCCACGTATTTTTGGGAATTTTTATTCCACGAAAAAAGCAAAAATCTGTGATATGACAACTGGAAGCAACCATAAATAGTTTATTCCTTAAATCATGTAGAAAACCACACATAAAAAGAAGTAAACCAAATAAAGTTAATAAGTTGATATATTACAATGTATTTCTGTATACCTGTGCCTTACTTCTATTTCAGAGCACATACAACAAGTGTGAACATTTTAAAATNCTGGAGAGGCATTGCTGGATTTTGCGGGTTTCCTACCAACAGCCCTAGAATCTATTGTCAAGCATCCCCTGTCATGACCAGAGGTGTCAGAGACACGCTGGTGCTATTGGCTGCCGGACGTGTCCCTGGGTGATTCCGTCAATTTATTATTTGAATTTTCAGTCTTTGAACTAAAAGTCCACGTATTTTTGGGAATTTTTATTCGACGAAAAAAGCAAAAATCTGTGATATGACAACTGGAAGCAACCATAAATAGTTTATTCCTTAAATCATGTAGAAANGACGAAAAAAGCAAAAATCTGTGATATGACAACTGGAAGCAACCATAAATAGTTTATTCCTTAAATCATGTAGAAAACCACACATAAAAAGAAGTAAACCAAATAAAGTTAATAAGTTGATATATTACAATGTATTTCTGTATACCTGTGCCTTACTTCTATTTCAGAGCACATACAACAAGTGTGAACATTTTAAAATACTTGTCACCTAAGCCAACTGGTTTTGATTCCTGGTGGGGTCGCTCCCGGATCTTCGCATGTGGGAATCGTGCTGGACGTTGCCGCTGGTCGGTGGGTTTTCTCAGAAATCTCCCATTTCCCCTGGCCTTGCATTTCAGTGCTTTTCCATATTCATCTTGCTTCACCCTCATTGGCTCTCAAAACCTTGATGTTAAGAGCTGCCTAGATCTCTTCTCCACTCCACTTGTCATCTAATGGAACTCTATTGTAGGTATTGTTATCATGATGCCAGGCCTAGAGGGCACCCCTTTGCACCCCCCTCCCCCATGGCATGCCTATGTTACATACTGTGGTAATCAATAGAATTAGCCACCATTATTTCTGTTGCAACAACACTTTCCAGTGGCTCATTTACCACAAACCAGGAAGTCGGAGCAAGTGCTTGCATACACACTAGTATGGGGCTGGGAGAAAACATCCTGGTTTGGAAATAAAATTGAATATGTTGTCACTTGGAAATAGAGGAGGTTGGCGCTTGACTGCTATTATGGTCAATACTGTTAGCCACCTTAATTTTTGTCACAACATATTCCAGTGATAGTGACATGACACATTTACCGCAGACCAGGAAGTCTGTATGCAGTTATGAGTAGGTAATAATCCTAAAAATGAATCATTCATATTCTAATAAAAAATGTATTAAATAAAATTTTAGTTTGCACAAGATAATTATTTCTTTAGTTCTTGTTGTTAGTTTTCACAAAATCATCTTCCATCTGCTCACAATTTCTGGACTGCAGTACAGGATATGTAATCTTGTGTTTTTACCATCTTCTTACAATTTCAGATAGGTCAGAACACACACACACATGCACACACACACACACACTTGCTGTAAAAAAATACATTATTTATATGTGACTGCATTCTTTTTATTCCAACTATTTTTGTGATATGGAAACCCCATCCAACGCATGTAAACTTTATTGCCTTTACATTTTAAAACTACTTTTATAAGAATAGTGTTTGGGAATTTTGTGGGTGTATTTCCTTATGGTAAAATCCGCCCTGAGTAACATCCTTCCAGGTCTTCAAGATAGTAGGTTAGGGGTTCATAATGACAAATTTTGGTGACTCTAGAATTTGTTTGGNACATCCTTCCAGGTCTTCAAGATAGTAGGTTAGGGGTTCATAATGACAAATTTTGGTGACTCTAGAATTTGTTTGGTCAGTTCTGTGCATAGAATTTATCAAATGTCCATTTCACTTTTGAAATGCATACATAGTCTCTATATTAGCTTTCAACTTCTGACTGTCTACAATTTTTTAATTTTACAACACTCTTTGTAGCAGCAAGTTGTCTTTAACGTCGATGGGGCGCATACCTATTATACAGTGTATTTTTTAGTTGTGAGAGGAGGTGGTGGTATAATGGCCAGACTTCCTGCCTCACATCAAGGTGAACCAGGTTTGATTCCTGGCAGGGTCACTCCTGGATTTTCACTTGTGGGAATTTTGCTGGATGATGCCACTGCTCAGCTGGTTTTCTCGGGGATATCTCAGTTTCCCCGCCCTGGCATTCCGGTTCTTATCCATACTCACCTCACTTTACCCTTATCGGTTCTAAAGACCTTGTTAAGAGCTGCTGAAATCTCTCTACTCCACTTTTGTGGTTGTATTCTTGAAAAAAATTCTGGTAATATTCCTAACCATTTATAACTCACTTGTTCCAAAAATTGTTTCCACATTGCTGTTTTCAAAGTGTGATTATACCTTTAGATTACCACACACTATACATCCAGCCTTTAGTCAAGAAATGCCATTGTTACGCTGTCCAATCTAGGGACTCAATTATGATGCTAGTACCTTATTTGGTTTTGACAGTTATAGAAAAGNCCATTGTTACGCTGTCCAATCTAGGGACTCAATTATGATGCTAGTACCTTATTTGGTTTTGACAGTTATAGAAAAGACAAATTTGCTATAGCAATCACAGTTAGCACATACTTGAAGCCTTTATTCTCATGTGTGTAAGGAATCATTATGGCCAAATATGCCTGGAATAAATCAAGCAATCCCAAACACCATCACTTTGCTTCTTGGATAATTCCCTCTACTTGGCTTGGGCAGTTCTCTATTGATGTCTGCCCGACTCGTATGTAGCCTCTTTCACATAATTCCTCCAGAATATTGTTAATTTAATTTGTGTGGGAATTATTTCCAGNCCGACTCGTATGTAGCCTCTTTCACATAATTCCTCCAGAATATTGTTAATTTAATTTGTGTGGGAATTATTTCCAGCCCTTTGTGAAGCAATCAGCAAACACAATCTATCAAAACGTTTGTTAACATCATCCCAAAAGACATACTCTAGATGGTGTCCATCTTAAATTTTTGCCAAACGACCAGAAACAGACTGTACTTTTACTTCTGGAAACAGCCATAAAATTTTGCATGAGCAGTGAGTGACCTCATACTCANACCAGAAACAGACTGTACTTTTACTTCTGGAAACAGCCATAAAATTTTGCATGAGCAGTGAGTGACCTCATACTCATTGCTTGATGTATTGTTATCCGTTAAATGTGCACTTGTTAGTTTAAGCAGTCATTTATACTGTCACAGTGCATCTTGTGAATATGTAGTAGATTTTATCCCTGAAGAGTAATTCATAAAGGCTGGGGACTGCATGCATATATTCATTTCTAATGTAAATTTCACCATTTGGGAAGAAAAAATTACCTTGTTCCCCAGAAACTGTTTTTTTTTTGTAAACTCTATATGTTTTATTATTGAACTGAGGCGAATACTTTGCTAGGTAACTACAAGAATGGACATTTTGAGTATTAGCTTGCTCTTTTTTATGCTTTGAAACCGAAAATGGAATATTATCTTCGTCTGACACTTCTTCTACATTCATTTTATGCTTACGTTTCCTCCCTGGCTGCTATATGGCTTTGTCAGAATCTTTCTTCAATGTGGCAGGTGAAACTGCTGGCAGCTGCAAATTATTAAGTCAAGTTGTGATCGGTTTGAATGCATCCTCCAAAACTACATTACTTTCCAAATATGTTCACTTGATCAACAAATATTTTCCATGCCCATTTTCGATAATGCAACGTAATTCATTAGCAGTGTCCACCATTGTACTAAATACGAAACAGTAATGGAAACAGTTTATATTAGTGATGATACCCTCGATTCTTGAAGAATTGTGGAATTGAGAATTGGAAGACCAAGAATTGAAGCATTAAAAACCATTTACTACAAACAGATAACCTATCACTTCTCCAAAACGGTTTAAAATNAAGACCAAGAATTGAAGCATTAAAAACCATTTACTACAAACAGATAACCTATCACTTCTCCAAAACGGTTTAAAATTACTTGATTGATGCCAATAATTGAATCACTCTTGGAAAATTATTTTGTGTGTGAAAAAATGAGATGCTGAAATAATCTGAAAATAAAATTAAGCTGGCCGTGTTCGAATTCACCATTTAATATATTAGTATTTAGGATCTTCAGTTCGGTCGCCGTCGACAATCACTTATTTAAATATGGTTGTGATTTTTTAGTTTAGGATTTTAGCAAGTTTTGTTACATACTAAAAATTAAATAAATACTTATGTACCAAGTACGTCATTATTTTTTCGACTAATTCAGGTCACATGACCTTTCCATAAACTAAAAGTGCTAATTCGAACACTGCCTCACTTTTTGCATGACCTATACTCTACACACTCAAATAAAAAAGTGCTTAAAAACCTACCACGTGGCAGATGATTGCAACGTTTCTACAGCAAAGGATTTATATAAAGAACATAGCACTTTATTAATTTGCACGCAACAGAAACTAACTTTTTATTCCACTCATAGAATATTCACATTTGCACTGTGCCTTCTTGTGGCTTTGATATAACGTTTCTTCATTCACAACGTCATAAGTTACGTGTGCAAACATCACTGTTTACGTTATGACTTGGTAAGGAATGAGAAGAAATTATATTTGTACTGTTGTAATATTTCCGAGAAAAAAAAGTGTTATCGTAAAAGGAAACTAAGTTTCTCGACATCTTACGGCTTTGGAACGACCATCTGACGTCTGCCATGATTGTTTACTAGTCTACTAGCATGTTGGCTTAATATGGCGGCAGCGCTGATAGTATAGAAGCAAACAAACCACGCCATTCAAAAAACAAAACGCATGCATTTGATTATAACAAGAATAATATTTCCATACAATCGTTTTAAAAAATGGACAGTGTAATTTATCTGTCTTTCAAATAAAATGTTTGCGAAATGCCCTTATATGTAGAGGCAATAATGGAGATTTTTCGTCCTTTTCCGCGGGAAAATTTATTTTCAGTCCCGCCCAAAATTTTCCTTGCTCAAATCTCAATCCCGCCCCGCTATGTTTTGTTTATGGTAAACACCAGCCTGTTATAGTACTATGAATCTACGTCCTGCAATTATTGTGCCTATCAGTTGCATGTGACGAAAAAATTTTTTTTTTTTTTGTGAAACTTAATTGTTTTCACTGTGCTATTCTTGGAAACTTTTTAATAATTTAATGCGTTTGTGAACATTTATCATGGTAAGTGAGGTTTGGAATTATTTTCTAATAAACTGCATGGGCGAAAGTTTTGCGGCATGTTAGTCATTTTACAGAAAAATCTATGAGTTTCAAAGTTGATCTTAGTGTGATAAGCATGTGTTACTTTTGATCTTCGTTATTTGTTAAGATGTATGTTTTCAATGCCTGTTTATATTATCTCGTATGCCTCTTGATTTTTTTGGATTTTCATGTGAATATGCTCCCACTGTTCAAGTGTTATATTATTTATATTAGTAATACTCCTAATGTAGGCCTACTTTAAATAATTAAATTTCACACCCTGCTATACGGTATTTAGTTCTGTAAAGTAATTGTCTGTAACTAAAGGAATAGCGATTTTTGGAATTGAGAATCGAGAGTGGTATCAGCATCGAAATCAAGAATCTAGAAAAAATGGAATCGTTACATCACTAGTTTATATATTATTTTACTATTTAGGTGCGGTCTTCAGTTTTGGGTAAAATGCTGCAGTAGGTCGAGGAGCACTAGATGTGTGAGTAGCAGTAGGTCGTATGGGAGTCTACTTGTTGTTCTTGATATTGTTTTCCAATTGAATTATGCATTGTAAAATAGCATCTCGGATATGATTACAATGCTTTGATATTTTTTTCATTATAATTTATGGCAGACAAAGCATCTTGCTGGCTCTTCTTTCTTCTACAGCATCAATTTTTCATCTAACATAGAGAGTTTGATTAGTTGGGCCTCTGTTTTATCATATATTTGTTTCCATATTTACAGATTGAACGTATGCCATATTAACAGCATCGCCGCCATGTTTTGGTTCACCCATATTCTTAAGCTGCTTCCTACCAATGTTGCAGTGATCATCTTCCATCTGCACCAGACAGATTTCCTCCCCCCCTCCCATGTCGTTTCAGACCATCACGTCCGAATTTAGATATGGTATATGCCATCTTGTACTGGTTAATGATTATGAACTGATCAAAACCTCGATTGAATCTCCCTTTAAGCAAAGGGAAGTCTTTTACTATCATGAAGAATCCATATTCCCTACAGTCCACTCCAACAAACAACCAAGCACACACATCTTTAAACTTTTTGAAAGACAAGTCTGTATTTACATGGTCTGAATATACATGTCGTAAATGAATTTTTTCCATCCGAAACAAAGCTAGCACATTTGCATTATCACAAAGTAAGTGTTTTCGGTATGCAAGAATAAGTTTGACAAAGGTAAAAACAATCCACAAATGCATTCCTGCCCATACTGAAATATTTCTGTATATTTGTATTCTTCTCATATGCCACATGAGAGGAATCACATTGTCATTGTTGCTGCCTGGAAAATACTGCAGACCATCCACAGCTTGTAAAATCTGAGCAAACTGCTTGTACCTTGGTTGTTGAAATGATATCAAGTATAGGTACACATTGTCGAACTGAAGCCCATTGGACTCTTCCAGTAAACTCAGAATCATGTATTTTGTACCATAATTAGATGGTTCACAAATTAGACACCATATGATATTTGACAACAGGGGACCATTACGTGATACATGGGAAGTAGCTTCAGCCTCTGCAATGGTATGCACTGGGCGACTAGTGTCTTACCTGACAACCTCCATTTGACTGACATAAAAAACAAGAAATTTGTTGGTACTTATATAGTGACTATTTTTAAGTTTGAGGAAGTGAGAGGCCATCACAAAATCTGGGTAAGTGGCCGGACATTCTCCAAAAAAAAAAGTATAACTAGCAGTCTAGTGTGTTAGTGGTCAGTCTGCTGTAATGACTCATAGGGGCAAGACCAAAAGTGGACATAGACTTGTGAATGTGCTTATAAACAAGCTTCCATTTGAGCTGCACATTCCCTGTACTAATACTGTGGCGAGATGGTGAAGCTTGAAAATGGCTTGTGTGTCGCGACACAGATATTAACGCTTTGGACTAGACGTAAGGCCCACGATATTGCTTACATGAGCAGTAACAACTTGAGCGACAGTTACGCTGCTGATCCTGTTCTCACCAACAAAACCGAGAAGATTGCCAAATCATCTCAGTCTAAGTTTGGTAAACGGTTTGCTGCTTGGGGAGTTTCCAAGATAATGAAAGCCAAAGTCAAGCAAGGTATAGGCATGCAATTCAACCAGAAGACAAATAAAAGGAGAACTCAGAGAAAAGCACATAATGGGAGGAAGAAAAGATTAGGTTTTCTAATGTTTGTCCTGCCAGCACAGGTGCTTTTGTGGGACTCATCAGAGGTGCTAGCAGTATAGCCAATGCAAGTAAATAGTGCTAAAGAAGAAGGTAAGCAGCTGGCCGAAGGAATTTGACACAGTCAAATGCTGGAGTCGCTCGCAATCAGCGGCCAAGGTCTGTATATGAGACCATATCTGATAGGTGGTGGAGGCTGAAGAAGAAAAAGGAAAAGTCAGGTGAAAGGGATAAAAAGAGATCTTGAAATTGTTGCCTAAACGCCACCTCACAAACAGACATAAAAAAATTAGCACACATGCTAAGAATACCAAATTTTCATGGTGTCTACTTGTGTGATGGAATGCCACAGAAACCTAAACATAGCGAGTCTGTGGTCATCAATTTAGGATAATATCAGAAATTCAGACATGCACTGGGTTGCTTATGAAAGAAATGGAAACAGAGCCCAGTATTTTGATAGCTTTGGAAACATGTCCCTGCTCAAGTTGAGATAGTATTTGCACAATGTGAAACTAAGATATAATTGCAATGTCTGCGTCATTCCTGAAACGCTTACTATAGCCTGATGTAATGTTGCTTCTACAAGGCAACCATAATATTTTGAAGAGTGAAATGATATGTAGTGCAAACATCAATTTCACAAAACGTAATACACTGGTTTCCATGCAAGGTTTTGAGAACAAAATGTATGAGGCAGGTAAAGTGCATGAATCATCCCTGCCAGTAGATATTTTGCCAATGCCTGTTATAAGGAAAAACTGCAATTTGTTTAGCAGTTAATATCTGAATGATCAGCCAAGCCATAAACTACACAAATTTTACGCTCTGATACCTCCAGTATTGAAGCTTATAGAGGTTCCTGAAATGCTAATTTATGTACCAGTTATTATAGCAAAGAGCACGCAGGATATTATTTTTATAGTAGTAGACCAAGAAGACACACTGATTAATTTTCGTGATGAAGAAATTAGTTTATCCTTATTAGTGAAGAAAGATAGGACAGAATTTTAACAGGAAAAATATAAAAACAGGCAGTGGCAACAAGTCAAATGTCAGTACGTTGCAAGCAGTCAGTGTGTTAACACGTACTTTCTCAAAAGACTTAGATTCACCATCTACAAAAATGAATGTCGAAGTATTTAACAATGAAGAACAGATCATGTATGAAGATTATATTACAAAAACGGAAATTCACTCATATTCACCATATCTACGAAGACTGCATACATTTTCATCAGAGGTTCGAATCCCAGTGCAAAACCAGGACATTTATACTGTACTGTGTAATTCATATTTGAGGTTCAGAGGAACGATTACTAAGGAAGAGGCCATAGCGCCGGTAACAACCAGAATCATCATAAATGGCATACTGTACATGATTAACAGACTTTCTTATTAATTGGGATGTTTTGAGGTGGTTTCGAGAATGTGATGTTGAAATTATGGCTACTATAAAGCCTGTCTCTTACATGCAACATGGAGTTTGCAAACTTATCTGAGTGTGTCACGCTGTATTANGGCCATAGCGCCGGTAACAACCAGAATCATCATAAATGGCATACTGTACATGATTAACAGACTTTCTTATTAATTGAGATGTTTTGAGGTGGTTTCGAGAATGTGATGTTGGAATAATGGCTACTATAAAGCCTGTCTCTTACATGCAACATGGAGTTTGCAAACTTATCTGAGTGTGTCACGCTGTATTATNATGGCTACTATAAAGCCTGTCTCTTACATGCAACATGGAGTTTGCAAACTTATCTGAGTGTGTCACGCTGTATTATTGTAAATTGGAATGTGAAGTCTAGTTTTGCAAGCAAAAAGCTACAATATATCATAGTTGCATTCTAGACAGGAAAACAAAATGTCGTTGCAGTATCTATTATATCTATCTCTTTAGTCTATACAGAGCCTCATTTCTCCACCATTTTTTATGATAGCCACACATAAAAAAAAATTTTTGTGTCATATCTCAAGGAAACAATCAACCAATTTATTCCAAATTTGGGGAAGAAGCTGTACTGTGGTAGTGGTAGGCCATATTCATTAATAGGTTTTAATTGTGCAGGACCCTTATCTTCAGAACAGTAGCTATAGGCTGTTCATGGTAAAGTGAGTACTTTTGATGCCCTAGTTACTTTCATCCTATCAGCCATTTTTTACCCTTCCACCAATTTTTAAAATAAATATTGCCATCTAAGTAATAAGCACCGTGTATATATTTCACCAGACTTGAAAGTTAACGTCGAAGGCTACAATAAAATAAATTTATTGACTATTATTTCAAATGAGACAGCTTCATAAAGTGCTCACATTACCGTGAATAACTTAAATAAAAATATTTTAGCTTAGGGTGCTATATCTATGAAACTATGTAACCAATTTTAACTAACTTTGTATACTGGCAATATTTATGGCAATATTGAAATGTGCTAGTACATAACCTTTTTGTCCTCCATTTACGGAGGTTGTGAATTGAAAAAATGGACTTTTTTTTGTCATATCTCAAGGACCAATCAACCCATTCCCACCAAATTTTTCAACACATTTAGTGCTACAGTAGGGTATGTAAACTGATATGTTTTTAGGTGTGGCAGGCCTCTTTTTAATGGTGTTAATTAATATATATAATTTATGTTAGATCTATGAAACAATTCAACAAAATTCACCCAAATTCGGTAAGTTATCAGTATTCTTTATAAGCATATTATACATACAAAGATACTCTTTTGTCTGCCTTTTTTTAAAAATAGTGCCTGGTGAGAAAATTGAACATTTTGCTATATTTCCAGAACAATTCAACTAATTTCCACCAAACTTTGCACAACATTAGTGATACATTAGGCTACGTAAAGTTCAATGATTTAAGTGGGATCAGACATTGATTTTCAAAATGGTGGCCATATAAATATTTTGACAAGTTTAACATATTTATTTAACAATTTAACCAATTTCAACCAAACTTTTTATGCTGATAGTAGTATCTATTGGAAGCATAATATACAGGACCTCTTTTTTTAGGCAATTCTATAGGATAGCACCCATTAAGAAAATAAAATTTTTGTGCCATCTCTGGGACCAATCCAACAATTCCACCAAATAATTCACACAAGTAGTCCTACAGAAGGCCATGTAAACTTAGGTGTTTTAAGTGGCTCAGACACTTATTTTCTAAATAATGGCTATGTGTATATTTCATGCTAGTGAACCCTATAATTTAAAAAATCAGACTGATAACATCCAAAGTTAATACTCTAAATCCTACTCGTGTGTTGCAGTTGATTGCATGCTAGCTTAATTTCTACAAGGTTTTCTGGGTTTAAGTCCCAGTTAAAGTATGTATGGAATTGTAATGATCACGGTACTGTTGCATATGTTTCTTGTTTCATCTCTAATGATACTGCTATTAATGAGATGTCAAGGCCTACCTACCTTCTAAACTTTTAAAAACTTCATTAAAAATTATTGGCACCCATGTAGAAAGTAGGCTCTTTAGTTAAATCAGTAATTTCTTGTTTTTCTCTGCCTGCCTGACTCTGTGGGTGTATATGTTTTTTTTTAATGTCCTTCCCTAAAATCTTTTGAATTCTTTAACATTATTTGAATGTTTACAACATTCAAAACAAATTGCTGGTAATACTTTTCAAGATAAGGTTATTAACTATGTAATTTAGAACATAATGTTTAAAAATCATGTAACTTATTGATAACTTTTTTCGTATTTCAGCTTAGAAGATTGTGCCACCCAAAAAATAAAGCCTGTACTTTATATTTTGAGAAGTAATCATTTTATTCCTACAAAATTTCATTTACAAGAAAAAATATGGAATTAATGTAACATTGTATAAGTTTTTATGAAAGAGGCACTTGTTTTTAAAGTGGTGCCCTTACTATACTTTCAGCATGAAATCCCTTGAAACATTGCAGCAAATTAAAATCAAAGCAATTTTACTGGCAATAGCTACTGGTAGAATCAAATTCAGTAGTTAATAAATAATATGAGCTAATTCTAAGTGATAGTGCCACCTTAGATGTAAGTTTTATTTCTCTGAACTCTTCATATGATTCCTGTCACATTTTGTATCCAAGTAATTTAATATAGCAAAACAAGCAGTTTGTATTTTGTTGATACAGCAGTTCGTCTTTACAATTTCTGGTGCAAAGTGCCACTGGACTGATTTCAAATAAATTAATGTTGGTGGATAGAGCTATAAATAATTTTCCTTTAGGAAAATGAGTAAGTGAAATCAATTTTATGTCTGTGTATGTCCTATAATTTTAGCAATCATTTTACCATTTCTCCTAATATTTCATACTCAAAATTTTACTGAGATCTAGTTTATATACTTTGTCAAAATTAAATGCAGAACACAAGTGGTTTAATTACACCATTAGTAAAAGACATTACAAAAATTTTATTTACATTGTATAGAGGTATCATTTGCTGGAAATATATTTTGATAATTAAAAAAACTCATAAGTTTGGAAATAATAATTTTTACTTAATATTCTAAAACACAAAGTCATACTATCTAAGCCACTGAGAACCTGAACAAAATAAGGTTTATGTGTAAACTAAGCTAGTTGGTTATGTTAACAATTTCTGTTTTTATTTTATATCTTCTCAGCAGAAACATTTATCATGGCTCAAATTCTTATTTCATCTGAAAAATTGTTGTTTTATGACATCACTTTTACTTTAAAAGGTCTGTTTACAACATTCAAAACAAATGGTTGGTAAATATTTTCAAGGTAAGGTTATTAACAATGTCATTTTGAAGAGAATGTTTAAAGATCTGGTTAAATGAGAGAAAATTTTAAAACATATTGGTAGGTTAAGATAGGGTATCACAACAAGTTTTAAATGCAAAAAAATCACATAATTTTTGTGACTGATAGCTTAAAGCTGGGATACATTCAAACAAAACAAAAATTATTTTATAACAACAGTTATATTGGTAAGAACAAAGCAACACTCAAATTTTTACCCTAATTTTGTTATTAAAATTATTGAAAATTGACAAATTTGGCAAGTTCTCAAATATAGAAAATTACATTTACATTACTATCACTGTATTGAGAATTGCATAACTTCTTAAAATATATTCACATTTGTACATATTTTTCTAAGAATTTTGTTGCAGTGAGTCATAGAAATTTTAAAATTAATTTATTGGCTTTGCCGCAACTGAGCACACTCAAAATATGTTCCGCACTACCTGCGAGCGCATTCCCCTCCAACACTCCCAGTTGAAGTTAGCACTATTTTGGCCTTGGCTCACTTGAAGAAAGTCAAAAGATCCATGAAGCACCTGCTAACTGATTGAACTTGTCTGTTAGGTGTTTCTCCAGCCATCGTATCAGGCTTTGTTAGTCACTGTTCCATAAAAACGTAGGCCATCCTAAAGATTAGATGGAAAAGGTAATGCTAGAGTCAGTGAAATGCAAAAACACAGGCTACAGTTATCTTTCAACTCAACTTACATTGCAATTGAAACTGTCTACAAATAAAGACTGTACTGCATCTCAAAATTTACAGGATCACTGTGAAACATGATGCTTTCATTTCAGGCTGGCTCAGCAAGCTCTGTCACAACATAAAAATCATACATTTTAATACTTACTTACAATGTTGCTACTCTGTATTACAGCTATTACTCCAGTTACAATGTTTTGCACTGTATGGTAGAGTGAGGTTTATACTAGGTTTGATACCCAGCGCTGTATTATTTCCTGTCACGAGTTTATAACTACCTCTCTTACCTAGGAAAACTGTATAGTAGTTTCAAAACTACTGATCATATATTAGAATAGATCGCTCACTGCATAATTTGTTGTGAAACACACATGAATGGTGAAGCAAAGTAAGCGTGCAGTGCTATTGTTAAATTTACATGGTTGAATTATACTTTTTAGCATTGGTATAAGTCCCCAAAATCACTGCTGCAATGTTTTACATAAGATACAAAGAAGTTCTTTTTAGTGATTCTACTCAAAATAAATTATGTATAACATGCCAATGGCATTATAAACATACACTTGACACAAAGAATTAGGTGGCACGATACACAACAATTTAGCAACACAGAATTGCCACAATAATAAAATAGGCTAGACAGTTAAAAAAATTAAAACATGATTAATTTGCATAAAATGGCTGAACTTTGCTGATCTGCCCCTCATCAGCCGATTGGGACCTTGGTTTCACAATACAACAGTGTAAGCAATATTGAAAGGGCTTTCTATGTGAATAAATTAATTTTACAAAAAAATTTAAGCATCCAGTGAGAATGTCAAACTTCTCTTAAAAATATACTGTATTGTTTATTATGGTCTGATGTGTTAAATACCTTATTTTTAATAGATTTTGAAAATAATCTCATTTTTTTTAACAGAACAAGTATTTTATTTAAGTGCTGTCATGTCAGTGTATGAGTATTCACAATTATCAATCTAAGTAAAATTGGTTTAAAATAAGAGCTTTTGTAATGTTAATCTCTAAAAGATAAATGTAAAATTTTATATTCATACAGTTTTAAATACCCCACAACAAATTTAATTTCAGATTCTTATAATGTCAAAAAAGTCTAATATGAACATATACATAGTGTCATTAGAATGTTTCCCCCGGCCCTCTGCCTGTCTATTGCTTTGAGTCATCTGGATTACTTAAATTTTTGCTATTATGAGCCCTACTTCAGGGAGCATCACTCCTGGATTGCCTATCAGGATACAAAGTTATGTTGGAACTATTGAACCGGTCCGACTTCGCCCGGGTACAATTGAGTTTTACAGTGATACACTAATAAATTAATTGGGAAAAGGCAATTCATTTATGTGATAAGAGAATTATAAAATTATACTATGTTGGCCTAGGTTTTTAACTGATTATGGCAACCCAAAAAGAAGGAAATATTTTTTACACGATAGCCAAGAAGTAGGGTATTGTTTTTGGAGTGTATCTGTGCAACTATCACGTAGTTACCATATTTCCGCTTTCCAGCGAGAATGTATGAAAATCAAAACGTGAGTTTTATCAAGTTGTAGCTTTAGGAATAAGTGTACCTAGGTACTACTTTTTGCGCTTGGTTGAGGGATCTTAATCGATCACCAAAGTTAAGCAACGTTCCCAGCGGCACACATTTGGATGGGTGACCGTTTAGTGGCATAACATCTGAGCACTTCCGGGCTTCGGAGGGCAAGTTAAATATTTGGCCCCTGTTGTTATTGATTGATAGCAGTCTTTAAGCCATTTCAGAGGTCTTTGGGCGGCCTCATAAACTCTTGACACCAGAGGAAAAAAATATTTCGGTCATGTTCCCAGCCGTTGGAGAATTAGGTTTTTTGTTATTCCACAGGACCCATACAATTNGGAAAAAAATATTTCGGTCATGTTCCCAGCCGTTGGAGAATTAGGTTTTTTGTTATTCCACAGGACCCATACAATTAACCAGGATAAAGAGTATCATATGTCCCATTCCAGGACCTAAAGTACCTACATACCAAGTTTCATCAAAATTCATTCAGCTGTTATGGAGCGGAGTTCGGTCACGTTCCCAGCCGTTGCAGAATTACTTTTTGTTGTTATTCCACAGGACTCGTACAATTTACCAGTATAAAAAGCAGTATATGTCCTATTCCAGGACCTAAAGTACCTACATTCCAAATTTCATCAAAATCCGTTCAGCCGTTATGGAGCTGAGTGGCAACACACACACACACACACACACACAGACTTTCGCATTTATAATATTAGTAGGATTAATAACATGGTTTCGACAATATATCATACTATGCTAGAATTAATAACATGGTTTCGACAATATATCATACTATGCTAAAATGGCTTTATGGCCGCTATTTTGAAAATAAGTGTCTACTCTACTTAAAAATATCTGTTTACATCAGCTGTTGCAGTACCACTTGTTAGCCAAATGTGGTACGATTGGGTTAATTGTTTCTTGGGATATGACATAAAAACTTCATTAATGCTTATGTTGCTATCTTATAAATTGGCAGACAAAAGTGGTTNTCATTAATGCTTATGTTGCTATCTTATAAATTGGCAGACAAAAGTGGTTGTTTCTTGGCACATATGATGCTTATAATAGATACTGTCAGCATACAAAGTTGGTTCAATGGTATTAGTTATACCAAATAAACCTAAANGCTGTTGCAGTACCACTTGTTAGCCAAATGTGGTACGATTGGGTTAATTGTTTCTTGGGATATGACATAAAAACTTAATTAATGCTTATGTTGCTATCTTATAAATTGGCAGACAAAAGTGGTTGTTTCTTGGCAAATATGATGCTTATAATAGATACTGTCAGCATACAAAGTTGGTTCAATGGTATTAGTTATACCAAATAAACCTAAANAATATGATGCTTATAATAGATACTGTCAGCATACAAAGTTGGTTCAATGGTATTAGTTATACCAAATAAACCTAAAATATTTTTGTGATGGACATTTGTGATGAAGAAAGGGACCTCTTGTCACCCAAATTCGAAACTGACTTTCTGATTTATTTTGTTAGAGAATGAAATTATAAACATTTTAACTCAAAAATCATCCTTCTGCCTTAAAATTGAGCAGATATATGAATTTTGATAAAGCAAAAATAAAGTTTGTAATAAAATGCATGTTAAGTTCCTCAGTGTAACTTGTTAGACTCATGGATATAGGCTGTTCGCAGTTAACTGAGCACTTTAGTGTGCCCTGTTTAGGTTCTACTTTTCTCACCAACAGAAAATTGCTTGTTTTAACGCAAACTTGGAATATTAGCTCTCCTGTAAAGTGTACTTGGCCGACAAGAAGTCCCTTTTCTCTTTCTGCATCACATTTTGAAAAGGAGTGCCTTACCAGTTTCAATTGCATACATTTACATGTCCTACCATATATTACCTATATGCCAAATTTGGTGAGAATTGGTTGAGTAGTTTTCGAGATATATCATAAAAGCTTTATTTTTTCATGTGGTGCTTTCTTACAAAATGGCAGAGCGACAACATATATCTCTAAATTCAATGCTTACACAATGCACTGTCAACATAAAAAATGTGGTTAAAATTAGTTGAATGATTCTCAAGATATGACGTATCACCCTAACTTTAAATATTGCTGCCATGTTGAAAGTAAGCACCTGGCGTGGTTGAAAACTATAAAAGTCAGGTGTCCTTACTAAGTACTGTATAGGATGTTTGGGAATTGGTGTTCGTAAATTGAATGGGTGGTAGATAACATGAAAACAAGCATTTCGTGTCAAGGAACATGTGTCCGAAAATGCCACCCTGCAAAGGTGCAGGTGCAAATATAAGCATGTACATTTTAATTCCGTGCACACCTGCCGACCTCCCGTGGCACAGTTGGTTAGTGCGCCACCGGTTTGGGGTGCAGGAGGTTCTGGGTTCAAATCCCAGGTAAGGCACGGGTGTTAGTTTAAGTTAGGTTGTAAGTTAGTTTGTAAGCTGTCCCCTGATAAGCCTTCAGGCATAACACTAGGAGAAGTTAATAAACCCTTTCTATTCCAATCCAATCCATGTGCATCTAGGCGCCAACCCAGTGGCTGAGAGGACGGGTGATTGCAGCGCAGTGAAGTATCACATTCAGGGGAGAAGGGACAAAGAGAGAGGCGCAGATGTTTGCAGTCAGACAGACACACTAGCAACCGGCATTCCGGTGTACAGCACAGTGAATGGGTGGTTGTGGTTCGTTTACGTGTTTGGCTTCGGACAATTAGTGCAGTGTTGACAGTTGACAGTTTAGTGCGCACAGGTTTGCGGTTACGGATTTGGCTAATAATGGCATGTCAGCATTTACATTTTCTGAGATGGATGATATGCACTTGGTGAATAGGGATGCAAGAGGAAATACAGCAGAAGCTGTGTGCATTTATCAAGGACGCTATCCCAACAACATGTACCGGATAGGAGGAGCTTCATATGTCTTAACCAGTGAATGCGTGACACTGGGGGCCTGATTACACAAAAAGTGGATGCAGACACCAGGAGAACTATCAGAACGCCACGTTTCGAGGAAGATGTCCTAGAGCATTCATGGGCAAAGTACGGCCCGCGGGCCAAGTACAGCCCTTCGGGCTAGTCAATCCGGCCCGCGACATGGTTTTGAAAAACCCCTACAATTACACATAGGACAAAATGTATTTTCTGCGTAGCTAGAATAGAATAACGGTTTCCTTCTCATTGNAATTACACATAGGACAAAATGTATTTTCTGCGTAGCTAGAATAGAATAACGGTTTCCTTCTCATTGCGTTTTAAGTGCGGTATTATCACATCTAATATTAACTAAGTTTGCGTAGTGCCGTAGTAGATGTCTGTAGATCGGTAGCATGGCGATGTGGAGTACAATGCGTGTGTTGCTCGGCTAAGTTCGGAATGAATCGGGCGCTACCATTTTCATTTCGTCTGTTCTTGAGAACCTTGAGGTCAGTGTAGTTCGGACAGTCGCGTAGTCAGTGTCAAGTCACCTCTGCGGCTGTGTGTCTGGCTTGTGTTTCTATACTTTTACTTTGTTGGTAGTGTTTTTTGACATTTTTTATCGTTACAATGGCAAGTAAAAATTGTAAAGTTGATTCAGAATGTTGGTTTTTAAAATATGAGTGAACTTGGAACTACTTTTTCACGCCTCTTTAAGGATAAACCTATGTGCCTCATTTGCAATGAAGCTGTAGTCGAATTCAAGGAATTCAACCTCTCACAACACTTCATGACAAAACATAACAACGCCACTTATGAAACTATGACCGAAGAAGAACGGAAGCAAAAAGCAGGAGCTCTACGTAAAAAACTGTCAGGTCAGCAAAATATTTTTAAAAAACAAAGCAGTTCTCAAAAGCTAGCTACACATGCCAGTTACGTTGTAGCATACAATATTGCAAAAAGTAACAAAGCATTTTCTGATGGCGAATTTGTAAAACTTGTATGCTCCAAGTATGTGACATTTTGTGTCGTGACGAAACAAAGGATTTTGAGACAGTAAGTTTGTCTCGAAGAACAATTACTTCTAGAATTGAAGTAATTGATAAGCAGTTTGTCTCACAACTAGAGTCAAAGATAAGCGAGTTTAAATTCTGTTCTTTTGCGTTGGATGAAAGTACGGACATAACTGACACAGCTCAGTTACTGATATTTATAAGAGGTATTGATGACAACTTTTGTGTTACTGAAGAATTAGCTTGCATGCGTTCATTAAAGGGAACGACAAAAGGATCTGACATTTTTCAAGAAACCATCATGTCTTTGAAAGTACCTTTGATCAATATTTGTAACATTACTACGGATGGAGCACCGAATATGACAGGTATGAAATCTGATTTTGTAGGCATGTTTAAGGAATCATTTCCTGGGAACAAAGTTGTGTTTCTTCATTGTGTCATACATCAAGAAGCTCTGTGTAAATCTGCTCTAGACATGAAACATGTGCCTGATGTTGTTATTAAGCTTGTTAATAGCATTCGCTCACGAGCACTCAATCATAGACAATTTTGAGAGTTTCTTGACTCATTGCAGTCTGAATATTCTGATGTACTTTACTACACTAAAGTAAGGTGGCTCAGTGCAGGACGGGTTTTCGAATGAGTTTGGGATCTAAAAGACGAAATAATCTCTTTCATGGAAGAAAAAGGAATGGACGAGTGTGAACATTTGAAAGATATTGTATGGCTTTCGGACTTTGCATTTTTTACAGATCGTCTCAGTCACATCAATAAACTGAACCTTAAACTCCAGGGAAGAAATCAATTAATCCATGATATTTGGAGTCATATCAAGGGTTTCAAAATGCAATTGAATCTATTTTCCAAACAAATAGTCAAGAAAGACTTTACTCATTTTCCAAGACTAAAAACTATTGCAGTTAGGGAAGACAAACTTAGGAGCTATGAGAAAAGCCTGAAATGTCTTCATGAAGAATTTGAACGAAGATTCCAAGATCAAAGTTATCGAACAGGACCTGGACATTTTTAGCATGCCATTTAATGTGGATTGTGAATCAGTCAAACCAGAATTGCAGCTCGAACTGATTGAGTTGCAATGTAACACTGAATTGAAGCAACTATTTCTCAACATTTCTAAAATTGAGTTCTGCAAGGCCCTGTCAAAATCAAGTTTCCCAAACCTGAAATCTCACGTTCAGAAGATAATTACGATGTTTGCATCTTCCTACATCTGAGAACAGGTGTTTTCTAGTATGAAGCTTCGCAAAAACAGTGTTAGAAACCGATTGACTGACCACCATTTAGCTTCACTACTGCAAATCAGCTCATCCCAGTTTCTACCAGATTATGAACAACTTTTAGAAGCTCAGTCACAGTTTCATCTGTCACATTCGCCTTCATAAGCTTCTAAAGAATAATCAATTTTTGTAACTTTTTTTCTAAGTTTTTTATTGTTGTAGCATATTATATATGTTGTGTGTGATGTAAAAATCAAAAATAATGTTTATCACTTATAAAAATTTGTTTTGTTCACTTTTTTTTTCGGCCTGCCTGGATAATTTTTTATTTTATCTGGCCCTCCCCTTAAAAAGTTTGCCCATGTCTGTCCTAGAGCATGTGGCCAAACAGCCATCAACTAGCTCTTAGGTCATAATGCACAACATGGGCATTAGTAACAGCACCGTATGGGAGGTTTTACATGACCAGCTGTTGCACCCTTACCACCGTCATAACATGCATGTGTTGTGGCCGGCCAACTTCCTGCAACGAGTGGTTTCTGTCAATGGCTTATCGCACAACAAGGTCAAAATACTCACTTTAAAGAAACAGTGTTTTCGTGTGACGAGGCAATGCTTACTCGCGATGGCATGTTTAATAGCCAAAACATCCACATGTGGAGTGAGGATAATCCACACATAACTCTCATCACTGCTCACCAGTGGCGGTTTCAGGTAAATATGTGGTCATGTATTGCTCACAACTGTCTGATTGGGCCACATGCCCTTTTCCTGCGACTCAATGTTAATGCCTACCTCCATTTTTTTCAACACTTTCTCCCGGAGCTGTTAGAAGATGTGTCATTAGCTGTGAGGAACAACATGTGGTTTCTGTATGATGTTGCCCCAGCCCACTTCACACATGCTGAGCGACAGCATCTCAATGACACCATTCCTGGACGATGGGTGGGGCGTGATTTGGAACAGTGGCTTGGGCCCCTCGTTTGCTGGACCTAACACACCTGGACTTGTTTCTGTGGGGTTACATTAAAAGCCAAGTCTACATTACACCGGTTGAGATATAGGTGGAATTACACCAACGCATAATATGGGCTTGTGAACAAGAATGTGAGACAACATGCTTTGGCTATGTAATGCCTGCATTGAGGTTGGAGGGTGGCATTTTGAGCATCTGTTGTAAAGGCGGCCCATTGGGTTGGTGCCTAGGTGCACACGGAATTCAAATGTGTGCACTTATGTTTGAACCTTCACCATTGCAGGGTAGCATTTCCGGACACATGTTCCTTGAAACAATATGCTATTTTTTGTGTTATCTACCACCCATTCAATTTATGACCAATTCCTGAACATTCTGTATGTGTACCAAGTTAGTGAAATTTGGTTCACGTGTTCAAAAATTGATAGGGGTGGAAGGAGGATGCACTCACGCAGAGACACAGACACACATGCATACAGACAGGAAAGTGATCTCATAAACCTTTCTTTCTTTCAATAATGAGCCTAAGAAGGGGGAAAAATCTATTTTGCAAACTTTTCTTACCAAACGAAAAAAGTAGGCATAAAATTACAATTGTGAACCGATTGATTTTGTACTAGTGGTTGTCAAGTTTAATCTTCATAGGAAATTTTCTATTTTGTCTCACTCAAATATTTATGTGGATTAACTTTGGTGGTGTTAATATATTTGTCAATGTATTGTTTGTTTGCATTATATTTTGTCTTGTTACTATTTAATTGGTATTATGGTTTGTTTTATGATTAGTATGTAAGCATTACAAAAAATTAGTATACATTGTGTAAACATTTTTATTGATGAATTTGCCCTTTATTCCATTTATCTATGACATCATCAAGGTAAATCGAAACTAAATGCACAAAGCGCAAACAAAAATTATCCTTAAAAGCAATTGTCATTCAAATGGAAAAATTAGAACACAGCTATTTAAGTAATTTTATTTATATTTGTTTCAGTATCCTGAAGAAATATCACAGCTGGAGTACCAGCCAGGATTTGCAGTACGAGGACTCCACTATGATATAGAGAAGGGTTTGTTACTCAAACTCGACTCTTTCCTGCAAATTCAGTTTGGTGCTGTGTATCGTGGGCTTACTCCAATTTCAAAGGAGGAAGTGCTCACACTATACAATAACCGTTTCATACCTATTGCAGACGTGGAAACTCATCCTAAACAAGTATGTATTAAGCAGAATCATCATTCTTTCACAAAATGAAAAGCAGTAACCATTCCCTCACCCTCTGCAGCCTACTGTAATGGTAATCTCCCCTTCACAGGCACCCATACACTTAAACACAAACCAAATTATACATGTTCCATCTCACTCTCAACCATTCTCCTCTAGTGATGTCCTGCCACTTCCTTTCTCCCTATTATTGTAGCACATCTTGAAACTGAAAAATTCAATGTGCATGTTGTAGGGGTAACTTTGTTCATTACTACAATCCATCATTTTGTGTAATTTATTCATTCCTGAATATATCCTTAATAACTAAGATTGATTGCACAATATAAAGTTTAATTTTATTCTTAATACTGACAAAGACTTATTTATTTAATGTTTTCATATGTGTGTGGAGAAAACAATCATTTTAATAATATATTGTCATAAAACTTTGAATGGCTCTTTTGTCACAGGCTACTTCACGCTTACTGTCTGTAGACATTGCAACATTCCCCATCACTAACCAACAAAATGACAGAAATGTTTCACAATCATTCTATGCTGCAAATTTTTTAGAATGTTATCATAGACTTAGACTACAAAATTCATTTTCCTGTAATAAAATTTGTGCAATTTGAAGGCATGCTAAATTAGGGTTTGGTGTACTCAATTATAATTATACTAAGTTTGCAATTTAGCTTGCCTGCCACCATTTATAGTCTCTGTTAAGCTACATCTGATGATATTTTGAAATTTATTATCTCCTTCTAGACTCCTGTCATTTCTAGTATTCTTTTTATCAGTGTTTTTTATTGATGTTCTTATATCAGTTTGTATAGGCTATTCACGATAAAGTGAGCACTTTTGAAAGCCCTCTTATTTGGAATAATAGTCAATAAATATATTTTATTTTAGCCTTGGATGTTAACTTTTGAGTGTGGTGGAATATACACAGTGTGTTTATTTCTTACATTGCAATATTTATTTAAAAAGGTGATTAAAGGATAAAAAATGGCTTAAAGAAAAAAGTAACTAGGGCGTTAAAAAGGCTAACTTTACCGTGAACAGTTTATATATGTCGATGTGTTTGTGTATGTTTTTCGGGGTGTCTATACTAGTGTTTTCAATAGTGTGTTTTTCTTGTCTTTCACTTTTATATTTTTTTTATGACACCTGCTTTAAATAATAATAATAATTTTTTAATTTGGTCCTTTTTTCTGTCTTTTCATTTTATTATTTTGATTATACAGTCACATGTGCATCCATTTCAAATGTTACTTACTTTGTTACTTTTGGTCTGCAAATTTTTTTGGCTATGTGTTCCACATCCAACTTGTGTATGAGTAAGTGACAATACCTGTGCATTATGTTGGTAAGCCCCTGAATACTGTTATAAAAATTGAGGAAGACAATAATTGTCACTCCTTGCGATATTGGTATTTTTTAAAAATAATAATGTATTGCCCAAAGCATATACTTAATTTCTATTATAATTTTGTATTGCACTTAAACACACAACATCCACCACTGCCATCAATAATACTTGGGTCAGTTGCTAGCTGTTTTGATGCCGTTCAAGATGGTGGTGAAGTTTTAATGGTTCCTTGGAGAAAAATAGTCATTCAACTAAGAAAATTGATAAATATGCCATTGAAGATGATATACTATATTTAAAATTGGCACACAAGTTAAGTGTTCAGAAGTATGAACTCATACCCTGCAGATACAAAGTTTAGCAATATTGATTCAGTGCTACACATATTTTGTCCTATTACCTTATGTTCAAACTCAGGAAACTACTAAAAATAGAAAGGTGAATTATGTTGTGAGTGTGGAATATGAGTGTGTGTTGCACAGTCTTAACCTTTAGGCTCATTGAAGAGTTAATAGTAGAATTGTTTTAATAATTATCAACAAATATGTAACATGCATATAATTCGAAGAAGAAATTAAGTCAGAAGATAAAAGATAGAATGACCAAACACAATGAAAATGTAATATACATGTAATTCAGAGCAAGAATGTAGTCAGATGACACCAGAAAAATTACACAAGAAACAGAATTGGTTGCCAAACAGACAAACAACAAGTTTGGAATATGAAGAATATTCCAATAACTGTACACACAACAAAGACAACACAAACAAACACAATGACTGGAACATATGTAATAAGGACGACATGATGATGAAAGCACAGACGAAAATAGCAAGCTTCCTTTACAACAACAGGTGCAACGTTTCGGGAGTTGGAATATGTTCTTGTCTTTAGGCACAAAGTCTGAGAGACACCTACAAACTGACTGATTACCCACATCGCAAGAATCATTCAAACAACACATTAAAGTAAGAGTTGTTGTTTGCTGGGAAATTAGTTTTGAGGAATTTGTTTTAATATATTTAAATCCCAATAATTTTATCAATTTAAAATGGTGCTCTTCTTTACATTATGTAGCATTCTTAAAGTTATGAGTATTTTGTTTTCTGGCTTCTGTGGATGTGGATACTCAAATTTTCAAGACACTGCATAGACTTCTATTTGTTATGTAGCTGTAATACAATCTCTATTTAAATACACATTTACATCATTACATGTGCTCTGTACTTCACACTAGCATTACGACTACATGCCATACCAAAACCTACATTTCAAATGCACTTTTTGCCAGTCTTGTCCTATACACATTACTACATCTCCTTTATGAAGTAAGACAATCTTTTCACATAACTTGAATGACAAAACATTTCCAGGAGCGAGATTAATCTAGGTATATACTCATTAAGGTACTTATGTTTTTGTGAAATTCTTTGAGATTGATGCCATGTAGGAGCGTACTGTACTAATGAACCCTGAATTTTCTAAACTATTCACTCATAACATCTGCATTTGTGAAGCCCTTAAACCCCTCTTGTAACTTTTTTCATGTTGAACAGGCTGTTCAGATTCTATCATTATAACTTTACTTTCAGCTACTTTCAGAACAGTTTTTTTTTTTACAATATTAAAATTGCCTGTTAATTTGATGTCCCTTCTTACAAATGACTTTCATGATTATATGTTTTTCCACGCTTTACCATGCCCTTTTCATCTTGAATAAGTACATATCATAAGACTTGAATAAACTGTCAGGCTTCCATACACCCTAATCAAAATAAACAACATTGCCACTTGCAGTCTGGATTGTGAACCCACAGTTGACACTAAATTATCTAAACTGTAAAGAGTTGAGAGGCATGTTGTCTGCAACTAAAACACTTGGTACCACATGTGTGGAGATTATTATCTTTATGGCCTTAATAACAACATGATAGTCCTTCAAATTAAGGCCATATTTCACGATAATTTTTAATTTAATTATCTGTAAGAGATAGATATAAGGACATATAAGTGTAAATATTTGTAGTCAAGTGATTCTAGTTTTCAAAATATAGCACCGAAAAATCGAAAATTTTGGAATATGGGAACCAAAGTTTCTATGCTCCTAATTAACTTTGCCAAATAAATCACATTTAATGTGATCTATATCATATACACAACATGTTAATTAAGTATCAAGGATATTTACCAATTGATACTTGGGTACTGGCATCCTTAATCTATTTTAAAGTAGGTATTAATGTTTTTACCAACAAATTTTTATTTATCAGAGAGAAAATAATGTTAATGATTATTAGTTTCTCTTGGAGTAACAAAAATGTGTTGGCAAAATCATAAATACCAATTTTAAAAGAGATTCAGGATACCAGTACCTGAATACCCATTGTTTAATATCCTTGATACTTAATTTGTGTATATGATATAGATCACATGACATGCAATTTATTTTGCAAAGTTAATATGAGCATAGAAACTTGGTCTCCCATATTCCAAAATTTTAGACTTTTTGGTGCAATATTTTGAAAACTATAACAATTTTTGACTAAAAATATTTACATTTATGTTGTCCTTATATAAATAAATTTCAGATAATGAAATAAAAAATTATCATGAAATATGACCAAGTAGAATCAGCCTATCCATTTAGACTAATAATCACAAAGAACTGGAATTTTACTCGAGGATGTCATAAGCTACTTTATGAAATGGCAATCACGTAAGGTTCTGTATTACCATTAGTTCTTTGGTGTCTTTGGATCAAAATTTTTTACAAAGAATACATTTAGCTATGAAGTTCTCAATATCCACATCCATATTGGCCCAATAGAACAAAGTTTTAGCTCTGGCTTCAGTTTTCGATACACTGAAGTGTGACTGGTGCAAGTTGTCTATGATATAACCTTTTAAGGATGCAGGAACCATGATTTTATCTACCAGAAACAACAGTTCCTCTTCAACTACTATATCATGTCTAAATTGATAGTAACATTTTGCAACATCTGGTACTTTGGTTTTTGAATTTGGCCACCCATAAAAGAGCAGTATATTCATTTGACACAGTTACACATCCTTAGCTGTCTCGTGCAGAAAAATTACTTTGTTCTCATTTGACATGTTCACTGTGTGTACCACTTCTCTTAAAGACACGTGAACATCAGTGGCATCTGCTTTTGAATATGCCCTACTTAAGGCATCAGCTAAGAGCAGTTTGTGCCTGGTACACACACAAGTTGAACTTTTTAACTTAATCTGAATACTTGGCAATCATTTAGAGGGTATATTATGAATCACTTTTTTCATGATAGATAACAAAAGCTGATGATTAAGTTTGAATAGTTACTTCGCTGCCATAAATATGGTGGAAATGTTTTCATGCAAAGAGAACAGCTAGAATTGGGTTTCTATCTGACCATAACCAATCTCTGATAGTGAAAGACACTTTAATACGTAGCACACTGGTTTACCATCCTGCAAAAGAATACAACCTAAAACCCACCTTACTTCTATCAGTCTGAATCATAATGTCTGACTCATGAAACATTTTTAAGAATGGTTCTAAGACTAGTATGGCTTTTAACTTTTCCATAATTGTACCATGTACATTAGGGTCCCATGCAAACTCAGAGTTTTTTCAAGATACTACACACTGGGCGAGTGACCTCAGTAAAGTGAGGAATGAAGTCTTGTAGGTATTTAACCAAACCAAGAAAGAGTTTAAGATCTTGTTTACTTTCTCGGGTGTCATAGGTGACAATTGCTGAAATTTTATCATTGTTTGCAATTAGAACACCACCTCTGAATGTGGTGCCAACATACTTTACTTCGTAGACTTTGTGCTGAAATTTCTGTATGTTGAACTTGACAGTACACTTTCTTGCTCTGTTCATAACATCTCGTAATATCCTGTAATGAGTTTGTTCATCCTCTCCATAAATAAGTGAATTTTCATCATAAATCATTACACCATCTATGTCACCAAATATTTCAGCATTGTATTTCTAAAACACCTCAGTAGAAATATTCAAACCAAATGGCAACCTTTTGAAATGATAACATCCAAATACAGTTGAGAATGTACAATAGAATGAACGTGTCCTACCAGACTTACATGCCAAAATAAATCTTTCAGGTTAAGGACACTAAAATATTGTGCTTTGCCCAGCTTCCTTGACTGTGACTAATTCTATATACTGTTTGACAATTGTCTCATTGACGTCTTGAGGGTCTAGGCAGAGCCATAAAAAACTGTTTAGTTTTTTGACAATAACCAGTCTTTTGATACACTCATACCTGCCAACCTTTCCGATTTTTCCGGAAGTCTTCCAGAAAAAGCTGCCATATATTTTTTTCCGGAAATATGTACATTCTTCCAATTTTTATTTAGTTGATTCAGTAAAAAATAATTTTTGGGATTATTTTACGTTAAAGCACGGAAATCGTAGTGTTGTGACAATATAGATCGATACTGATTTTGCCTGCATCCAAGCAATCTTGTTACGATAGGGCAACAATCGATTTTTGCATATCTATTGTTTGTTGGAGTTACATTTTTTCGTCTGTGGAGTTTTTGATAGCTACCGGATTTGTTTGTCAATACGAATATGAGTGGACATTGATTTTTACAGTGAACTGTTTCAATTTGAAGTCTAGTTGAAACATGTGTTAAAGGATTTTAATACTGAGTGCAATAAAAGCTATATGTAACTATGTATAGACTGTGATTACAATGTGGTGTGTATTGTCTCTTGGTGGCCATGTTTTTGTGAGTTATTGATAGGTTAATTATTGTTGACTCTGCAAAGTTTAAAACTAAAGATGAGTAGAAAAAAGCAGTATTACTACCAGACATTCCGGGAGTCATACCGTGTAGAGTTTCCATGTATTATAAAATCAGACAAGGGCGATAGGTTTGGCTTTTGTAGTATATGCCGATGCAACCAAAACATTGCACATAATGGGAAAACAGATATAAGTGTACACGTTAAAAGCGCAAAGCATGTCACCAACATAAAGTGCCAGGAAGAAAATCAGAAGATTTCTAAGTTCTTTGCAAAACCTGGAAATGCAGATTTGAACGTTACACGAGCAGAATGCCTGTTTATTTCTTTTTTGGTAGAGCACAACATTCCCCTAACTGCCGCAGATCATGCAGGTTTGCTACTAAAAAAAATGTTCCCGGACTCTGAAATTGCAAACAAGTATGGATGTGGTCGTACAAAAACCTTAGCAATTGAAAATGAAATGGCTTCTGATGCAAAATCTAGTGTAGTACAATGTTTGCAGAATGCACTATTTTCTGATTCAACTGATGGAAGCAATGACACCAATTCAAAGTTGTATCCCATTGTAGTGGCGTTTTACGATTATACACAGGAGAAAATTGTGAACTCTGTTCTTTCTACCCCTGCCTAGGAAGGAGATTCTACTGGGCGGAATATAGGTAATTTAGTGTTTGCACAGCTTGAATGCAATAACATTCCTATTGAACACTGCGTGGCTTTTTGTGCAGATAATGAAGCTGTAATGGTTGGCCATAAAAATGGTGTTGCAGCAGTGTTGAAAGAGAAACACCCTGGGCTTATTGTGATTGTTTGTATTTGTCACCTGATAAATTTATCTGCAGAAAAGGCTGCATCTGCTTTGCCAGTAAAAGTTGATGACATTCTTGTAAACATTTTTTATTATTTGGAAAAAAGTTAAAAAAGAAAAGAAAGGTTACAAAAATTTCAAGAGCTCCATGATGTAGAAGCGAAGAAAATATTCAAGCATGCCTGTTCAAGATGGCTTTCTCTTGGAAGAAGTTTGTTGAGGGTTTTTGAATAGTGGGAACCATTGATTAGTTTCTTTAAGGGAGAGGTTATAAATGAGAAACCTTCATTTTCAAGTCTCACCTCTTACAAAATTCCCAAACTACAATCATCATCCTGTTCAACCTCTGATGGGATATGTCAGAAAAACATAAATGAGAAAAGGAAAAATTTGGGTTCTGCTACTGATTCCAGCAAAAAGAGAATTGCTTTGACATCAGCAAACAGTGATGCTCCTATTCTGAAGAATACAAGTCCTTTTATAAATCGGGAAGAAAAACTATTTATGTTCCCTTTCTTCTGACCTAAATAAAGCATTTTGTGCATTTCTTCTAGGTGTCCTCCCAACATTTGAAAAACTGAATGTAATTCTTCAGTCAGCATCTCCACACATTCATATTTTAAGAGAACTGTTGCTTGATTTTCTAAAAGCATTGCTATCAAATTTTGTGAAAGCAAAAGCTGTGAAATTTGCTCATTATTTGAAGTGAACTAGCACTCTATTCAGAATCATAAAGATTACACCGAATTAGTAATAGGAAGTAAAGCATCAAACATTGTGAAAATATTTGAAGAAAAGGAAAAAGTAGTTTTCTTTGCATCTGTCAGGACTTATTTTGTTACAGCATGTAACTACAATGTTCACAAATTCCCCATAAAAAATGAAGTCTTGAAAAATGCAGCTGTGGCAAGAGTTAATAATGTCGACAATGCCAACTTTATTTCTGGTCACCACTTTTTGGATTTGATTCCTTTGATTTTGCCTGTACAAGAAGGTGAATCTAGCGATGCAGCTATGAACGGAACTGAAAAACAATTCTCAACTCTTCAGATAAACGACATTTCAGCCCTTAGTGCTACAGGAGATAGTGATGATGTTAAGAGGGCCAAGTTATCCAGAATTCGTGGTGTTGATGGCATTTTAAAATACAACAGAATATGATATGTAGAATGATGTTGTCCATCCTGTCCATTCCACACAGCAATGCAGAATGCGAGTATGTTTTCAGTTTGGTGAAAAAAAACAGGACCCAGTTCAGATCATCCATGTCTAATAATACTATAGAATCAATTTCGGTTTTGAAACGCAGGAAATCAGGTTTATGTTATGAACAAAATTTTTGTGCAGATTTCATAAAGAAAGCTAAGAAAGTCACGGCTGCTTCTTTAAAACCACAGTGTTCTATCTCTACACAAACAGCAGAATACAACAACATAGCAAAAATAGAGAATAGTTGTATGACCCCATAGTGCTCTAATTTAAGTAGGAAGATAGTTTTAGTTCATAATTTTAGTGCAGATTTAACCAATTAAGCTAACAACGCAATGTAGATGTCTTGGAGAAAGCTACGGGTGCTAGTTACATCTTTAAAATTGCTGTGCTCTGATGCTTCATCTCACATTCCACTGAAAGTGGAAAAGTAATAAAGTATTAACATATTATGTTTTTTAGTTATGTTATTAGTGTAATAAAGCGTAATGGGCCTTTTTCATGTTAAGAGGTAAGCCTGCATTGTTTAGTGTAATTTTTATTCAAAAATTTAATAATTTTATTGTGTTTACACAATCTTCCTAATTATGATTTCTTAAAGTTGACAGTACTCTGTAGAGGTATTACATTTGTCTATGATGTCTGAGTGTATCTAATTCACTTTTTACTTGTCTCTTGACAAGTGGCAGTGTGTATGGTAGATCGGAAGATGGTAAATAGTGCTCTTTCAACTTAATGGTGTAGTCACTCTCAAACTTACTGATTCTAGTGAAAACATCCTTGTATGCAGCTACTATGTTCCCTTTAGACAGTTGATATACAGGATGAGTATAAAAGAATACCCCAACTTTGAAGGTCTATAATATCAAAACCAAACAACCTACATCCTTGATTGACCAATTAAATAACCCGTGGGACCGTGAAGTTTGTTTACCATACATTCATAAAAATGTTCAATGTGACCACCATGAGCGGCCTGAACAACATCTACGCAATAATAAACTCATTCCACGCTCTTGCCAGCATGTCCGGTGTTACGGCGTCCATAATTCTCGTTTTGAGGTCGTCAATGCTAGCCGGCAATGGTGGACGAAACACTTGATTGTTTATTTACACAAATTAAAAAAAATTGCACGTGGTAAGATCCTGGCTTCTTGGGGGTCAGTGATGAAGAGCCTGGTCACCAGCTGCTCCTCGACCAATCCAGCGTTGCGGCAACGTCTCAATCAGCTTGGTGCCAATGGGATGGCGCACTATCCTGCTGGAAAATGAAGTTCCCCGCAGCCTCTTCTAACTGAGAAAACAACCACTCTGTAAGCATGTCCAAATAAGGGATTCCAGTAACAGTGGGCTCGTGAAAAAAGAAAGGGCCGAAAACAGAGTCTTTGATACAGCACAAAACACGTTCACTTTGGGGAGAAGCATGCTCGTGTTCGGTGGTTTCATGTGGGGCTCCTGATCCCATATACGCATGTTGTGCTGGTTTACCTAACCATTTGTATGGAACGTCGCTTCATCGCTAAAAACCAGCTTAGACATGAAGGCATTATCTAACTTGTTCTGGGCAAAGCAACATCAGACCATCCCCTTCACATTGATGTGTCTAATATGAGCTCGCTACCACCTCAAACCGAGAGTTACAAACACCATCCAAACCGTAACACCGGACATGCTGACAAGAGCATAGAACGAGTTTGATTATCGCGTAGATGTCGTTCGGGCCACTCATGGTGGTCACATTGAACATTTATGAATGTATGGTGTACAAACTTCACGGTTCCATGGTTCATTTGATTGGTTAATCAAGGTTATAGGTTGTTTGGTTTTGATATTATTGACCTTCAAAGTTGGGGTATTCTTTTATGCTCAGCCTGTACTTCACCAACAACATTTTTTTTACAAAATAATTGACCTCTCACAGGTCTGAAGTCCTAAGATAGGCACTGAATCCTCATCAAATATCACAAATGTTTCATTCAAATTTAAGTTGTTAAGATACAAAATTAAATATTTGCAACCCATAACTGTAATTTTTGAGTTGCTGTAGGCAGCTTGTGATATATTTTCTTGCAGTAACTTGACCCTTGGAGATGCACACCATAACAACGAGAAAGCTTTTTGTGGTAGAATGGTTACACAACCCCCAGAGTCAAATTTGAACTTCATTTTAACACTCTTTTCTACAAGGATAGTTTCTGTCCATCTCATTGAAAACATTAGTGTTGGTGGTAGGTTTTGTAACTTACTGCGATAATAATCTTCATATTCAGCACCTTTATTTATATTGTTTTCACTGTGTTTTATTTAGGTTACATTTTGTTTGACACATTAATTAAAAAATCTTGCAAAATTATTTCTGCACCCACAAATTGAACATGATTTCCCACATGCCAAGCACTTAACTGGGTCTCGTATTTTCATAATCACACCATTTACAGGCAATAGCCACACTGTTCCACTGTACACCAGATGTATTGATAGTACTGTGAAAACTGTTAATGTCAGTACATTTTTCTAGATTAGAATTTATTATTTGACTAGCTTGAGGGGGTGTGATTTCTGCTGTCCAAATCCGTTCAATGGTTTCTTCCAGATTTATATCTCCAATTTTGAGGACCTTTTCTTGTGCAGTCCAATTATGGGCACCAAAAACCATTTGATCATGAAGTCCATTTTTAAATTCACAGTTCTGTAACATCATTTTTAATTCTGTTACAAAAGCATCAAATTGCTCACGATTCTTCTGCTTGCGTTTGTAAAACAAGAACAATGCATGCAAAATTTTCCTTTTTTGGATTACAGTACGTTTTAAACTTATCAAGAACAATGGCCAACCTTTTTGTTTTTCTCTTCTTCTGTGGTGAATGTGGATGTATTATAGATGTCTAAGGTATACTGCCCAATGACATTTAAAATTTTTCTTGATTCACTTTGAGATTTTAAATTGGATGCCTCCAGGTAAATCTCAAACACTTGAATGAACTTTTCAGTTCTCTGCAAGGTTGCTTGCGAGTGATAATTTAGCGGATACATTAAAAACATTTGCCATATTAAATTTCAAAACTTATCACCTTTAAATATACGTAAACACTGAACACATTTGTAAACGAAAATGAAGTTGACTTGCCAGTTCATCTATGCCTTCGACTGCACTATGTAGTACAATCTGTATTTCGATACACATTGATATCATTACATGTGCTGTGTACTTCACACCATCACCAAAACTACATCTCATACCAGCTACCTACATTGCACATGAACTGATACCAACCTTGTTCTATATACATTACTACAGCAGCTATATGCTAAATTTAAGTTTTGGGAAAATTTGTAATTTACAAAACAACGTGGAATGATAATCAATATGTTTGGAAAATTGGAGTTCTCCAAGTTTTGTTGGTATGGCTGTTAGGCCAACAGCATATTGAGCAATGTTAGAACTCTGAAGGGCTTCGTGGAAGAAAGGCCTATCCCACACATTCATAAAAATTAGATTTATAACAAAACTAGCAACCCGGCCCGCCTCGCTCGGGTACAATTTAGTTTTTACAGCAATACACTAACAAATAAATTGGGAAAAGAGAATTACAATATTACATGATAGGAAATTAGTAAGCTACTATCGTATATAACATACATACATATACGTCACGCCTGTCTCGCAGAGGGATAGGCAGAGATTATGGACCTCCATTTACCAGGATCCTGACAAACATACGTCCTTCTCTTTATCCACATTCATAAATCTCTAATATAACAATATTATATGATAGTGGTTTAGAAAATTTCTTTGTATATAACATTAATGGTTTTGCCTCCGACCTCCAGCACCAAAAAAATTTCTGTTTGACATGACACGTGAAAGGGCTACGTATAGTTGTCCATGTGAAAAACATGCTCCACTCAAATCCACTCATGCCACATGTGTTTGACTCTCTACCTTATTTTTGGTCATACCAAAACAAACTTTTATTGGGAATTGGACTCTTTTAAAATTAAAAGGCAAATCTGAGGGAATCATTGGTATTCTAGGTATTAAAACAGTTTCTCCAGTACCGCAGCCAGTTAGAATAGTACCTTCAATGAGATAACTTTTAAAACTTTTTATTTGTAATAGAGTCCCGTTGCATAATTTTGGTGGATTTATATTTCGTAATAAAATTATAGGAGCTCTCATCTTTTAATATCAGTTAATGTGGTGGCATGCCAGAAGGATTCAATGAATTAAGAAATTCTGTGGGATAGTGCATAGCTTCTTCACCGTCTAGTACTTGTGTTTGCGCATTAAATTTTACAAGCAATGATTCATTAATTTTTTCGACTTATTCATTAGTAGGCGATAATATCGCTCTTTCTTTGAACCACGATAGTGTCTTATTTGAAAGGTCGTGTATTTCAGCAAACATGCTGTTATCTTCTGAAGACATAAGTACTCTCATGTTTGCATGTTTATTTTGAGTGTTAGTTTTGTTTCGTTAGGTCAACGATACAATATTTAAAAAAATGAATTGACTTCATCAACCACACCCCGCGCCGCCGCCGCCCCGCCCACGTATAGGTCCGTACATTCGTGTCTCGATTTTAGAAATTACTTTTTCACAAAACTTTTCATAACTTTTAAAGTATTGGCAATAATTATATGCTGTAAAAGACATTTCTTATCTACATTAAACAGAATTAATTATGAATTAATTTATTTTGATAAAAATTAAGTAAACTAAGTAAAATTGTAAATACGCGTATTACTACTTATCCATTAAAGATAGATATATGCTATCACTAACTTTTTGTAGATCATTTAATTTTACACAATTATTTTGCACATGATTTTGTTACATCTCTAAACGATTAGGCAGCGTATTCTATGAGAGCACGCTTGCTGAAAACTTTTTTCCCAACTTGGTTCACTAATACCATTAATGCTCAGCTCCTATAAGTGCTAGGACAATATTTAATATACACAAACTTTCCTCGATAAATGCAGATCATAACAGTAAAAACAGCATCCAAATCTGTTAAGTGGTTCTCGAGATTAGCGCAGTCATACAGATGCACGCCAGGGACTTCCTTTTATACTATGTAGTGATATGAAAGCATACTCCATCTAATGTGTACATGCATACATTTGCTGTTGTAAGTAGGCCTCAAGGAACAGCAGAACAACACACTGCCTCTCTTCTTGGTGGAAGAAGGGTCTATACTACAGAGGTAGCATGCATTGTGGCAGATGTGGGATAGGCCCTTTTTCCACCAAGCCTTTCAACTAAATGTGGTAATACCCTATTCATCTTCCTCGGGAACCATATTGTGAATCTTTCACGAGCTTTTATTTGAGTCAATTTAGAAAATCATTTTACTGGATGATAAATTTTATAACTTTGATATTTGCTGTGATATTACTTAATTTAGTTTTTAAAAAGGACTATTTGGAAATCTGTTTCTTCTCTCTACCTAGAATACTGAATTTAATGGCATTTGGTTGAAAGGTTAGACACTTATAAGATGGGAAGGAGGGGAGGTGAGCACAAAAAGAGGCAACAGACTATCTTAGTTTAATTTTCTTATTTCACAGTACACTAAAATAATGTACTATGACTTTATAACTATACAGCATGTGAATTATTCATCTTGTGCTTTCAAAAGTATTCTTAGACTAAAGTTTTGTTCAAAAATCTGTAATGTGTTGGCATCTATGGTGGGTTACATTACTAGCCCAGAAAACAGAAACAATGTTTTATTTTGTTGAAATTAATATTTACTAAATTGGGTAGTCCAGCAGTGAAAGTACAGTTTTTGTGATGTTCTTTAGTCTTTAATGGTCCTGGGAAAGTAATGAGTTTTGGCAAGGAATCGCTTGTAGCCATGCATGCTAAGGCATCATGTTCATGTGGTGAGGAGGTGATAGTATGTGCACAACATATATCATAACTAATTTTTGCAGTACAGAGCCTCAAGTATTCTGTGTTCATTATCATCTTGGATCTTGGAGCTCCTTCAGCCTTTCTAGGTGTAACTGTACACTTTTAAACACAAACTATAATTTTTAATGCTTCAAAATAAATTATGCTGTACTGAAGCCATTCTGCTACCTTCAGTGCCTATGTAAAAATAACACAGTTAAAATTAAATGAAATTTTTTTAAAATTAATTGTCATGGTTGACTAACGATTGCCCAAGAGTGATAACAATGACTGTGAAGAATGTACTTAAACCATATTACCCACATGCAGTATATTACTTACATACACTTTTTATTTAGAAATAGGTTTAACATTTCTGGAAATTATGATGGTAAAGTGTAATTTGAAACATTATTTATACATCCCGATTACTTATCTAGGCTGATTACATTCTTTGGATGACAAGGCCTGACTGGTGATGGTTTAAATTTTCCCATGGTTTGATTCTGATTTTGCACTGTGTGTTGGTGCCCAGATTGTTTGAAGTGTATGCTAATTAGGATGTTCTCTTGCCATTGCCCTTTCTGTGCAATATTATACAGCTTGGAATAACTCATATACATTATAACTTGTCATTATAGATATGCTTATATCTGTGTATATATACATATATGTATATCTGTGTGTGTTTGTTTGTGTGTGTGCTTGCATGTGTGTCAATACCAATTTTATTTCTCGTTTACCTCAATTTTGCCTACTAAAAATTTCGACTGACAACCTGACAATTTGAAGTTGTCAGCTGTTTGGCCTACCTTGGTTTGAAGTTGTATGCTGCCAGCAGTTATAGGAGAAGCCCGGTTATTTGCTTCTGGTCTATTAATTTTTTCTTTTTGTAGCTCCAACTCAGTTACATAATTCTGACATATCAGGTTGCATGCTGGTGACGTTTCTTCACCCCTCCCCGAAGACTTCTACGGTGACATTTTGTGCTGGCTCACCACAAAGAAAATATATTATGATTGTTTACTGAATTAAGATGTTAAAAATCACAAACCCAGAGCTGTCAGTTTTACAAACTTGGGGATGCTAAGGTAGTCAAATCATTTTAGTCTTTAGTGTGCACATGCTCAAAGTTTTCAGCTTACTGTTTGTTTAAAAACAATTTGGTCTGCTAACAGTATTTTTCACTTGGCACTTGAAATTGATTATAGTAGTTATGCTTATCTAACAAGGACATTGGTAAACAAGGAGACAAGTGTTGAGTTTAAATTAGGTGGGACTTCTGGCTATTAAGGGTAAAAACAATTCAGTGCTCATACAGCAGCTGTTTTTGTTTTTTGTAGGCAGGTAAACTGTGTCAGTAACCTTGGTCAAAAAGAGGATCTGGGTTTGTTGGTGAGTTCTTTAAAAAGAAAAGGGAAGAGAAGCTGGGAATAAAAATAGTATGTTTAAGCAATATTTTGAAACCAAATATTTGTGTAGTTTTTAATTTTTATTAATTGGTTTTTTTTAGTGATAATCCATTTATGAACAATGTATATATGTTAATGTGTGGATAGCATAGTCTTGGTGGCCATGTATATTTTAATTGCAAGATTACTAATGTTAAGTACAGTCAGTGTTATACATGTTTTCAGTTAGTTTATTGTATTATGAAATTTTGTGCAATATTTTGCATTTTTCATTCGCACAATTTTAGACCAATCAGACAAAGTGTAAAAAAATTGTATACGTATTTTGGTTTCATTATTAAGATGATCAGAGAAGTGAATTTTCCAGTTTTAAGACATAAAAGTCATACTGGTTTTTGGGGATCCTAGGGGCTTTTTCCCAATATGTTTTATGACTTTTTGTGTGCATTTGTGGTAATTTAATTGTTAAAGTTGATAAGATAACAAACATATTCACCTTGAATCATTTACACAAGGCCAGGGCCATGAAACTATGTGTTTTCATAATGTGGTTGAAAAACATCTGTTTGGGAAGGCATTTTGTGTCCATTAAGTAATAACAGGTCATTAACAAATCATAACTGTTTGTTTGATAATGTCCAAGGTATTGGGTTTTCATTAGAAACCTGAAATTCATTAAAGTATATTAAACAGACTCAACATGATACCAACTTAGGTCAGGATCAAAATATTTATATCTTGAAAAAGAAAAATAAATCATGAATAATTATTTTTTGAATATATGTGAATTGTAAACAGTTTTGATATTGTTCTAACATGAAAGAATTCCAGTGGCGTATCCAATTTTGTGTGGAATGGAGGTCTTAATAAAAACAAAATAACTAAATTTACTATAAATTAATTTATAATGCTATTAAAATACACACAGCTAATATTTACAACATTAAACTACCTATCTACAATATTAACTCTTGTTATTTTCAGTGACTGCAATATTTAATGTCAATTTCAGTTCTAATCAAAGTCCTTACTACTGTCTCTATATTGGTTACAGTCACTTCATTCACATTCATTATTTACACATATTCAATCTGTCTATCTCCATAATTTCTTATGTCTGTCACTCACACATCCAGTTCAATAGTCCTGCACATCAGTCTTTCTATCCACTGTACTGATGCTTGCAGTCTACAGACTTCACTCCTGCTGGTCACTGTCGTTGTCACTTGTTACTTGACTGGCTCCTCACTTTGCTGTCTTTGCACACAATGCTGTTAAGGCTGTATAATGCTCCAAACTCAACGACTGTCAACTTGGCTGACCATCGCAGCTTAAATATATAAGTTGCTCAATCCAGAAAGTTCCTCCTACCCCCACTGAGAGAGGCTAGGGTGATAACCAAAACCTTCTTGCAATGTGAAACTCAGAAATTCTATCTGCTCAAGGACAGGAGCACATGAGTCTTGATAGTCTTATCGAGCACTCGAGGTGGCTTTCCTTTGTAAATCTCAGTGCACTCCTCAGGTTACCAGTAATGCCCTTGACACACTTCTTCGCACAATCGAGCAGTGCGGCACAAGGGAATCAATGCAGAGCAGCAACTTTTAACAATATAAACACCTAGTTTAAGCTAGTAATTTCTCTATGAAGTATGCAATATCTCCAATTGAGTCTAACTAGGGCCTCTCCCTCTTTACTGTTACCATCCTCATAAATCTGATATTTTCACTTTAAAAACTGCCTTTACTGATTTGGCTGTTAATATTTGTTAATGAGTATTATATTGAGATATAAGTTGGAATTCACTGTGTGATGTCCCTTCTAGTCGTGGCACTCTGCTCACACCCCGGTATCAACAATATTTCCTATTAATTATTGCAATGTGTATTGTTTAGAGGTTTTATGCCTTGGCTAGATTGTTATTCACTTGAACAGTGAATTAATAGGTACTTGTTTTATTTATTCTGTATTGCCACATAATAGCAAACCCTCGCAACCACGGAATCAGAATTTTCTAATGACCTACGACCGTGGTTAGTGGTAAGCACTCGCTTCTCTACGAGGTACCTCATCGCTGTCGACCATATCATTGCGACAAATATTTAATTAACCTAACACATATCACTGACCATGATTACAGTACCTCCTTTGCTCCTCAGGGAGGCCTATACCACAGTCACCTTGCCTATAATGCAAGTGGCCTATGCTGCAGACCAAAACCTCTGACTCCCATGTTAGAGTAGGAAGATCACAAGATCACAGGTTACTTACTGGTTCTATGCCTCTGGAATGTTGTGTAGGCCTGCTAATACTCAATACACATTTATTACCATCCGATTGTATTTACAAAAAAATTATTTTTTAAAGGATTCCATTAAACCATATTGATTCTTCATTTTGGGTTGCTGCCCTTTGGTCTCTCGCTGGGATCAGCACACCACTTCCAAAAGGCGACCCAGGTCTTCCCAAAACTATAAAAAAGTCACTGTGACTGCCTCCCATAGGTCAGTGCTGACAAAAAACATAGGGCCCCAGACCTGTCCCAATCCAAATACACTTCACTTTGTGCCACTGATCCCAGGACACCATAAACTGCAGCAACATCTCCTACTATATGTCAATATTCTTAAGGCTCAATACTATACAACACCTCAACCACCTCAACCTTTGGAAATTTAAGTAACATTTCATGCATCCTTAATTAATCCTCCTAATAATTCCTATTGTCAACTATTTATGTAAAATAACTGTATTTATTTCTTAATGTTTCACAATTAAAAAAAAAAAATTAAAACTTATAAATCTTTATAAAGTACTTCCAGTTTGGTATTCTGCATTAATTATATCACATTACTTACAATTACACCATAGCCCATGACAGCTTGAGCTTCTACTACATAATTGCAAAGGTATGTCTAATTTCACCAAAGCTTCACTGATACACTTTACAATAATTATAATATTAGGACTTTTCCTTAGACTTATTAGCAAAAGTTTTTATTAAGGTCTTACCAATTGCCTTTTCTTCAATGGAAAGTGAAAGTAATTAAATTATAGAACGTGTTAACAAAAAATTTTAATACTAACTTTAATACATATTTTGAAATAAAACTACCCATATTTAGCAAATTCACAAATGTTCTTTCATAATTTAAACCTGGCATATATATGCATAGTACAAAATATACTGTTAAACTAAAAGTTTCACCTACGGCAATGCAAAGCTTTAACAATTAACAAAAAATCACAATATCAAATACAATGCTCATCAAATAAACAACTCATAAGTGTTTCTTTTTTTTTGCTCAAAGTAATTTCATAATAATTTTATAAAACTGAGCAAATACTTTTTCAAGACAAAACACACCTAAAAAACTGAATTACAATAATGTAATGCAAAAGAGCACACTATTCTGACTTGCAGTTGCCTTGAACCACTTAACCTGTATTGCTAATCACACTTACAAAATATAATGATAATGACAATCCCCTGCTTAGTAACACAACCTCAATCAGTAGCACAAAAATTTTCTTGAATAATTTTAAAAATTGTATCAGTCTTTCTAAAATTCAACATTCCCACAACACTGTATGTACTTCACAAACAACTTCAAATGATTCTTTTCTCACACAATTGGCAGCATTTATAAAAACCATTTATATTTTTTCACTTTTGGAGAATGTAAAAAACAGTTGAATCCACTTAACTTAACATTTCTGTGACCCTACACAGTTGAATAAACTTAAAATTTCTGTTTCTTACAAGTTTCACTAACATTTTAAGGCTCTACTGCATTTACTTTATTTATAATGATTCACTGTTGTTAAACAGAAACATATTCTCTTACGATTATTAATTCTTACCCAATTAGCATTTTACAGGTCAGCAATATTAATTTTTTCTTATCCATTAACAGTTATATTATCATTTACTATTGCCTGAGAAGAGTTTACCCTATGTATCCTGTACTCATTGTTACTTAATTGTAGGGTCCTTTAAAAAAATTTATTTTTCTTCAAATAAAAACATTTACTTATCTATTACCTTATTACTGTAGTATATAAAAATTAAATATCTAACTTATTATCTACCTTGAAGTCTTTCTGCTATACTACATTTTTTCTTCTTCCTTTTCCTTTTCGTTCTATCCTTGTGTTTCACTTTTCTTCCCTTTTTCCTTACTACCTTCTTCATACTATACTTTATTACTTTCTTCCTCTTCCCTATTGTCCTAAATCTACCTCTCTTTTTCCTTTTCTTTTTCCCCACTGTCTTTACTCTCTTATTCCTTATCTTTTCCCTGATTACTTTACTAACCCTTCGTTTCAATCTTTGTTTTCTTCTTTCAAAACGTTGCCTAAACACTTCATAATGTTTCATTCTGCGATAACCCTTACTCTCAGCAATTCTTGCCTGTTGCAATTCAATCTCTGACTTTAATTCATTATTACTATTTAGTCGAACCCCCCTAACCTGAAGTCTCCCTTCCTTTATTACCTTTCTCTTTGACTTACTAACCTCACAACAGTTAGGTTCACTCTCCACAAAATTATCTGCACCTCTATCCTCTTTAATTTTAACATCTACCTTTTTACCTTCAACTTTAAACTTTTTACCTTCCTTGTCACAGCCATTATCACCTTCATTTTCTACGTCATTCCTGTTTATATAATTTTTACTTGGGGCAATTATGGTTGGACCCTTTCCTAATCTATTTAGATATATTGTCTATATTTGTTAATAATTCATCAAATTTTTTCTCACTCTCCTCTGCTTGTTGCCTAATGTCCTGTTTAAATTCCTGTATCATCTCCTGTTGTTCCTGTTTAATCTCCTGTTGTTCCTGTATAATCTCCTGTTTAAACTCCTGTATCATCTCCTGTATCATCTCCTGTTGTTTCTGTTTCCTCTCCTGATTAAACTCCTTTAAGGACAACAGGATCTTAAAAATTTCTGTCTGTATATCAGTTTCCAATTGCGCCATTTTTATTTTAGTTACGACGTGGTCATTAATATAAATATAACTTTTAACCCCTTATCAAAATGACTCATTGCAAAATTTACACACTTACACACGAAAAAAAAACAAACAAATAATTCTTGACGAATGTACTTTATAATAACATAACCTGCAATACTCTTCGCCCAATTACTTGAAATGATGGCTTCATTGATGATTTGATTTCTTACCGTTTGCTGTTTTTGTTGAATGATGTCTCGTACCTAAAACTTCGGTGTCGTGCTGCTGGAAACCTGGACTGGAACTGCCGCCGGTACCGTTTCTCGTAGATTCGTCTTCATCTTCAAGCGTGGTTGATCGTGCCCCGCGGCCGGGTCACCATTTTGTAACATTCGGCCGCTTACACTGCCGATGTTACGTTGCCACGTCTAGCTCAAGGTAGAATCACGAGACTCAGTATAATGTGACGCCGATTAATTAAAAAAGAAGTTCCAGAGTATTCTGTTAGATATGTTTATTTAACTTTTTAAGTTTCACAGTTCACAAACAAAGTTCCAGTATGCAGAGTACAAACCTCTCACAGATAAATATAAAAGTACAGACCAGCGCCACAGTCGTTTACAGCTTATTAATGTCTCAAAACTTGCATCACAAGAAATATTACATGCGTCAACCTCCCATACTGGCAGAAAAATAAAATAAAGTCTAGTGGCCGATGTGGGGGTTATCGTCACATCCGTCGCGTCCTAGGCTAGCATTGTATGATGCTTCTGACGACTGCACTGACCTAAAGTGGAGTTTCCAACGACTCCAAATCACTGCTCGAAAGGCGACAAACAGATGTGTCTTTTGTCCTGACTCTCACTGGGTCACTTCACCACGTCTCTTAGATAATTCCATCACTCGGGGCGGAGACGACGGTGCCACGTTTACAGGGTGAACCATTCAGACAATACAACTTCGTCAACAATAACACGATTGGTATAAATGTGATCTCTTTCGTTTGGGTGCATGACTACGATGCGAGCATGACCATGAGTTGGCACTGCTCATGCGCGAGGTGCGAGTGGGTATCCGCGGCGGCTGGCTGGAATATCTCTCCTGAGATAAGGGCCTGGCCACGCACGCTCTCAACACGTTATCGTAACTGCTCCACACGAACTAATCCTGCGCCGTCAACTCAACATAAACGGACTTCTCATACAACAAAACTGCGCCGGAGAAACTTGTCGACGTCGCCTGAAAGTATCTAATTAATGTTGACGCTTAACAAAGCTCCAAAGTTCGAAACGAAAACTGTAACCGTCCGCCTGATAACCTGCAATAGCACTCGTCTCCTGGATAACAAACCACCATGGGAAATGAGCCACCACGGCTTTAAACTTGAAACCCGATAAAAATATTACGAAGCTTTGCAAAGCCTAAGAAAAACAAAAGAAATTTAAACACGTGTCCCGAAAATCAGACAATTTCTTATGAAGTAAGTTTATTTGTTGATTTTATTATCTTTTATTATTATTACTAATAGATATTGTTTACTTGATTTTTATTTTTTTCTGTATTATTGTTGGTATATTTTTCCTTTTTTTTCCTCTTTGTTTATGTTTAATTTCTTCTTTTTTGGCTGATATAAATCAAACTCCCTTTGATATTGCTGAAGGTGAATCTGAGTTAGTATCAGGTTTTAATGTTGAGTATGAAAGGGGTGGTTTTATTTTAATTTATTTTAATCTTGTAAGATGCACTACAGTTACAGCCTCAACACCACCACTAGCCAGATTTAAGTTCTTGCCAACCTACTCTGGCCTGTCAAACGAAAATCCAGCTGCATTCATAAACAACTTTGCCAGTAGACTAAACTATTACGGGGTAGACAAAGAAGACTGATCAATCATTGATGGCGAGCAATTCAGTGGCAAAGCCAGAATGTGGTGGTGAGGAATCTCTCACTATAGCATCACCTGGCCAGAGTTTCATAGTGCATTCACATGCTCCATTGCCGGTACATTCACCTCACTACAAGCCTGCAGTCAAGTAATTCTGGAAGAACAGAAGCAAGATGAATCATTATACAATTTTGTAACACAAAAAGTGAGCCTCATGCGCACATATCATCCAGAGCTCACACTCAAGAGACATTTTTGAAGTGGTTGCAAGTACTGCACGCACAGTGTATCGAGCTGTTTTAGCACCCATCATACATTCAAGACTTTATGTAAACCATAATGCTACATGACTCTAGAATTCCAGTTCAACCTTGCTACAACTGCGACACCGTGCTTCTGTGATACTATAATATTATATACTCTTTAAAGAGTTCTAGAAATTTACTAAACTCAAAGTCTTTAGCTAAAACAGGAAAAATTTTTTCCACAGACAGTGTTACCAGTAAATCAGTGAACAACCAGAGTGCACAGCAGACAGACTCTATCCCTACCAGACCACAGTCTGGTCTCAAACAGCCATCATTTCCTTGCCGCTTTTGTGATGGACAGCAATTGCATTGTCACAATGAGTGACCTGAATGGGAGAAAAGTGCCAAAACTGATGGGAAAAGTAAGCCACCACTGGAAAACTGCAAGATAGGGTAGTGCGGCGACATCACCTGCCCCAAACAAGTCGCAGTAATACCAGACATGATACCCCAACATATTTTGCTGTCACAAATAACTGGTACCACAAACAGTTTCATACGCATTTCAGCGTTAATCAATAACAAACCTTGCCGCACTCTCATAGACACAGCAGCTTCACATAATTTTGTGCATTCAAATTTTGTAAATGTCAGCAGAATTAAACCCACGCAACAAACAGTTCAGCTAGCCACTCGACCACATGGTGAGACTATGGGCAAAGTAAACGTAACTGTGTGCATACAGGACGTAGAGACAATAACAACTGCTTTTGTGTTGGATGACATAAAGGAAGATGCCATTTTAGGAGTGCCGTGGCTCATGGAAGAGAACACAGTGGTGGAACTGGCTGTATGCTGCATACAACATTTTGGACAAAAAGAGCTCCGGACTGTGTACAATTTGGATCCTCGACCAGCTGGGACAATGCCGGCAGTACCACTCAATGACCTTGACCACTCCATGCCACCCGAGTTCCATGATACAATGCAGTGCCCCCTCAGTGAATGGCATGACATGTTCACAGCAGCTGACCCGCTAAGCTGCATGACAGTGACAGAACGCTGCATACCCCTTGCTACTGACAATTCTGTATACGACAGTCCATGCTGCTACCAACCTCACCAGTGTCACATTATGAATGAGCAAATTGCAGAAATGCTACAGGAAGGCATCATTGAACCTTCCAATAGTAAGGTCAATTCGGTTACCATCTTAGTTCGATAAAAGATGGCTTGTGGCGTTTTTGTGTAGATTTTCGCTGACTGAACCTAGTGACTAAAAGCGCCCTACCACCATACATCAATGTTAAAGATTCCATAAACGTCCATGGACGTGCCAAAGTGCTCACTACAATATATCTGTGCAGTGGCAATTGGAAGTTCCGGTCCGGCTGGAAGACCACCACAACGGCATTTACTGCACCCAATGGTCGCAGTTTCCAATTCTGTGCAATGCCGTTCAGTCTCAAGTGCGTGCCATGCCATCAACATTCAAAATCATGATGGTAAGGGTGATAAATGGCCTGGTAGGGGAATTTGCATTGCCATACCTTGATGATGTGATCATCTGTACGGAGATGTGGGAGGACCACATTTAACACCTGGCATTCATACTTGAGCGCTTTGAAATAATGGTTTGACATGTGCAAACCAGAAGTGCCACCTTGAGAAGGGGAGTATACAGTTCCTTGGCCACCTTGTGGATGAGCATGGAATCCACCCTACAGACGAATAACTTAGCCTCATTGACAGCTATCCATGTCAAATACCCATAAACAGTTACAAAAATTTTTCGGTTTAGCCATCTGTCTAAGAGAATACATAGCAGAATTTGCAATAGTTGCAGCATCTCTCACTGATATGTCAACAAACACCAAATTCAACTGGTCTCAGGTTCATCAAGATAGCTTTGAAGAACTGAAGCGCTGCTTCAGGAGTGCCCTGCACTAACGCACCATGACCTCACTTGTCACTTATATGTCCAGACCTATGCGAGCATGAAGGGCATAGGTGCAGTGCTCTTCTAGCTGGGAGACGGTTTTTGCCGCATGATCGACTTTAGCAGTGCTAAATTTGGTTCAGTTGAGTGACCCCATGATGTGAATGAGCGTGAATATGGGGCCATAGTGTGGAATTTCAAACAGTATCGACAGCTGCTTGAATATCAGCGCTTTGCCCTGTTTACTGATAACCGCTGCCTTGCATGGTTACATAGTATGGATGCAGTCTAGAGCAAGCTCACTCACTGGGCACTTCTACAGTCATACGACTTCAAGGTCCAGCATGTCACAAGTAAAGATAACCAGATTGCAGATGTGCTGTCACGCTCACCAGGTGAGTTAATTGTGCGGAATGAAGAGAAGTGGGAGACCATTCTTCCCCCTTCACGCCTCATCATTCTGCTCCAGTGTCTGACAAGATTACATGCTACAAAATCTTTGTGTTACCCACCACACCTACCTTGCCTGAGATACACCAAAATGTAGTGCAAGAACATCCTAACTACCCAGTAGCCACTAAATGGAAGAATATTTGTGCTACGTAGACAGCCAACTGTTGGCGTGTGGTAGATAGCTATGATGTGACACAAGCATGACGAGTGACGTTTGGCATGTTTACATGCCAGAAATACACACAGTAGCAATTTGTCTTGACATCCAGGTGCCGCGCAAACATGCGGGAACATTCTGAGACACTTCTACTGGCCCGGCATTACTGTAGATGTTCGTAATTTTGTATGCATGTGTGTAACATGCAATTGTTTAAATAGCAGCCACACAGATGGCCAACAGCAATAGTAACCATGGGTACAAACCTAGCCATTCGAGACCGTGGCACTTGATTTAATGGGACCCTATCTCCACTCTCCTAATTGAAAAAGATTTATACTACTCGTGACAGACTTGTTTTCAAGAGGGGTGGAAGCATACCCAGTCTCCAGTGCATGCTCCAGAATAATCACAAATGTGCTCGACACAGTTTTATCCCTAATGGGGTTATCCACAAGTACTCAGTGATAATGGTACACAATTCACTGGCCTCCTTATGGCGTGATTTCTGGAAGCGATGAAGCCTACAACATCGTGCGACAGCTGTATACCACGCATGTGCAAATCCAACTATGCCACAATCAAGAGCTCAAAACACAGCTGCATTTGTGTGTGGGGAGGGGACCACACTTCCTGGGCTGAACACCAGCTCGCTGCTGTGTTTATGTTACGCACGTGCACCACAATCTTGCCATCGGCAAAACATCCACCCAGCTGCTCTAAGGCTATGTATGACCTTCCACTCCTGCGAGAGTTCGGCAAGTGGGGCGAGAGAGTGTGCAACCAGTCCCAGAGCAGAGTGAGAGAGAGAGAAATGTGAGCAAAATATCCGTGAGGAAAGAGAGAATCAGCGCTGCTACAGAACACATTGGCTTCCCGCTTCCACTCGCCCATCTCCTCAACTACACCAAGGCTAGATGGTGTATGGGGAAATGCACCCACAGTTGGCAGGCAAGAAGAACTTTTGCGCTGTAATTTGCAGCGAAGTGGAGTGGCCCACATTGAATACTTAAGAGTGCTGGAAGACTCATCTTCTTACCTAGTATGCCTGAGTAGACATGGGAGCATCGCTTATTACCATGACAAGCTATGCCTAGCTGATGCCACCCCTGATGCCCCTCCCCCCGACGTTGCAACGCCCGGTCTCCATCATCCACCATAAGATGGCGACACGTGCGAGAATGTGGCAGCACTGCTCACAGATGCCGGCGTTTCCGCGCCAGACACAACAGATGGCAACGCCATGTAGCACGTGTTCTATGCTGATACGCTCGACACTTTGGCGCCTACAGGGGCTCCAGCTGACACGACCCACGCAACAGTGAACTCACCGTTCCCTCCAGCCATTCTATTTTATTCATGTACATCTGCAGCATTGGACAGCTACCCTTCATCATCAGAGTTCAAGGACACCACACAAGATGCATCATCTGGGCCACCCACAGATGACCTTGACCACTGGGAAAAGCTCCCGACTGATGGCACTGTGATGCCCTTGAGATGCCCTGCATCTCCCATGCCATGTATGGGCCACACGGCCTCCAAGACAGGCAAGCCACCACAATTTCATGCGGATGCCCAGCCTTTGCCTTGCGCTGCAGACGAGCATGTCTTTGCTCACATAGCAGCAGTAGCAGAAATGATGAATTGGAGTTAGAGGCCGGCTCATCTCGGCCTTGGCGCTCCAAGAGGTGGTGCCGCACGTGGTGTGCCACCGCATACGGTGTGCCACGTACATGGTCTGCAAGTGCCGCCTGGCCTCCGAAGCAGCCACAGCAGCTCCGCCATCAGCCCTGGGTCACCGCCCCCAACCAGCACTACAACCACAACAGGACTTTTACAACCTCTGGCCCTGTTATGCCATCAAGCGATCGGAGTCCTGCTGCCCCTGACAGCGTAGAGAGGAGCACCACACAGCGATGGACGAATGGCTTTCAAAAGGAGGGGGCATTTGACGTATACCATGTCTCACCGTACCAGTGACTGTTCGTCACGTCGCCTGCATTTCCATTAACATACTCCCCCACTTACCCCCATTGTGCCACCTGTGCGACAACAGTGTGTTCATACATGAAAGTGTTTAGCCAAAATTATGACATAAACAATAAAGCTGAGGAATATCATTTAATATTCCTTCCCTTGTAATTGATATTCAGGCTTAGCCCCTTCCAGCCAATAATGATCTCGCCCACCAGCGAAATGAAAAACATTACTACAAAAATTAATCTTCTGCATATGATCATTATCTCGTAATAAATATTTTTTCTTAGAGTTTCTTGCATTTTCTCAGGTTTAATGACATAGGATAAACCATCACTTAAAGTGGTATCTATGTCATATACATTGTGTTCACTTCATTTTTATAAGTGTTCTTATGTAAGGGTCAAATATGTTAATTTTAAGCAAGGTGCATTTTTCAGATTTTCATGATAATAATTTTTATGCTTTGGTGCGCACACTAGGGAAGCTGTCCTGCACGCCCACCATGACAGTCAGTAGCATCTTGGTATGTAAGTGGGGTGGTTGTTCACGTACAGCGTTTCTGGGCTTACATGTTTTTTGTCATGTAGTCTATCAATAGCAACCTCTTTTTTCAGGAACAGTAACGTTTATTTTCATTGCCCGGAGAGTGTGCCACCCTACACATCAGGAGTCTTTTACACTCCTGAGACATAGGTGTTAACCTGTAAAACAATGTAAGCTTCGCACCGTTTTTCTCAGTGTAGGAGCTCCCTAAGCTATATTGGGGAAACCTCAGTATAAGTGCCTCAGATGAGGGTAAAGCCAAATAAAAGTCACTGCTGCATATCCTTTTTACCATTTTGTCATTATGGGCATTGGGATGGCCAGCAACAAGATTGATATTATTTGTTGTAAAAAAACTAAGAGTGCATTAAAGTGACATCTGTAAATGGTATTCAGTCTAAATCATTATGGGTTGGCAGAGAGAAATGTTTGTTTGGTGAGACTATGTAAGAAGTGTGTAAATGGATCAAAGAGAACCATATATTTAATTGATAGCTATAGGTTTGGTGAGATTTCATTGTATGTGTTTACAACAATAACAAGTGGATGGGTCAAATCACAAGAATCATTTATCCACAGGCCCTGCATGTGGATTTAAGTGATCTACTTTAAAAGATGAATACCATATAATATTGAAGGATATATTGCTGAAGGTGAAACCTCCATTTCCAAGTGGTCATTCAGCGCACAACTTCACAGCTTTGATGACAAATAAATGCATGCTGCTCAACAGGTTTTATTTGTATCACAATAACTGTTCAGCTCAATGTAATTCATTATTGCCATGCTACAACTTCATCTAATTTGGTAAGAATCAGTTTATTGTACCCTGGGATATGACATAAAAACCTTAATTTTTTTATTGGCAGAGAAATGAGGCTCCATATAGTAAAATTGGATGGTTATTTTATATATATTGCCAGCGTACAAAGTTAGGGTCTAATAATAAATTTGTTTCATAGTTTCCTATACATAACACACTGAGCAGAAATGTTTATATGGCCGCTATATCAATTGTAACCTGAGATATGACCTAAAATATTTTTGTTCATCTGGCTCTTTCTTAACAAAATAGCAGACAGAAGATGCTCCATGTAGACATTATATATACTGCAAGCATACAAAGTTAATTTGGAATTGATTCTATGATTTCAACGATATAGCATACTAAGTTAAAATGGTTAGGTCGCCGCCATTTTCAAAATAAGTGTCTGACATACTTAAAACAAACCAGTTTACATTACCTGCCGCACTACTAGTTTACCGAATTTGGTAGGAATGGGTCAATTGTTTCCAGAGATATGACATAAAAACTTTTTAATATACGTGGTACTATCTTACAAAATTGCAGACAAAAGTGGCTATGTGTTGGCATATATGATGCTTGTAATAGATATTTCCAGCACATAAGATTTGTTTGAAATTATTCGATCAGTATGAAACATATATCTAATAAACCTATAATATTTATATGACTGTCATTTTTAAAATAAGTGTATCAGTTTAAATCACATACATTTACATGGTCTACTGTAGTTAACGAGTTGTTTTGGGCTCAGGAGTGGGTAACAGGTAGCAAAAATTTCCAATGACAGGTTTCAGAAAGGTTTGTTTAGTATAATTTAGATGAAATGAGTGCCAGCTTGGTTGAGCAGTGAGACTCTTCCCTAGGGGTGGAGCTATTCGCCCGCATGGTTGCTCCTGGTCTCACCCCGCGCCGACGATGACATTGTGTTGTTGAAGGATTAATCCTGTATGCCTGCCTAATGAGGTTGTAGGCCCCCTAATACGCCACTAATTTCTGAGTGAGATTGTTATGGCCATCTCACATGCCGATAGAACTTAGGTTCCCAATAATTATGTCACTTATAAGGTGTACTGGTTGAGTGGGTAGAGGACCCAAAAATTACGTGGCCATGAAGTCGCCAGCAGTGAAATAAAACACCTTTTGAAGAGCAGTTTCTTTTTTTACTCTCTGCAGCAACCCTCCTGGGAGGCACTAACAATTTCCCAACGGCTACCGTGCATTGGCAACCTATGCCGTACCAAACGGCACGCGACAGATAGAACAAGTTACATAATTGAAACAATCCTGGCGCTTTTGAGCTGCCGGGGTCTTGGG